>JACYXH010000627.1:783644-808644 GCA_026745465.1 Lota lota | reverse complement strand
GGGATGTTGACCCCTCCCCACGAGACCATAACGGTGTGTTTGATGGCCTTGCGGGGGGTGTAGGTGCAGGCGTACGTCCCGTTGCCATTGTCCTTCATCTGGACGTCCACGGGAGTACCCTCACCGTCCTGTAGGAAACAATAGCAACAGTGGACAGGTGGTTGAATTTTTATTTTTTACAAACGTTGGATATTGGAGAGGACGCGATGAAGACCAATACAGGGATGATTCATTATTAGAATCTCACTTTCTCACCAATTCATTTCCACAGCAGACAAGATGCGCCACCACCACAGACCCACTCAAATATGTACCTGTGCCACGATCTTTAGGGGTGCTTTGCCTCCCAGCTTGGCGTCGACTGTGAACTCTGTGGGTTTTCCCACAGCCAGACCACTGCTCTGCAGACCAGGACCGTAGGCCTTCACCTGCACAGCATGGTATTCATCAGGAGCTACATTCAGTTACATGACCAGGGCTGTAGGCCTTCACCTGCACAGCACGCTATTCATCAGGAGCTACATTCAGTAACATGGGGAACGTGACCTGGTATGCATGTTGTTCGTGTCGGCGCTCGTACCTTGTCGGGGTAGAAGTCTTTCCCCGGCGGGTTGACGATCTCCGCCATGAAGGGTGAATGTTGGATGTCCTCGCTGTTGCAGAGCACGTGCACGGCATACTCCCCGGCCTCCGTGGGCCAGTAGCGCACATCGCAGGAGCCGTCGCCCTTGTCGTCACACTCGATCTTAGCCTGGGAGGGCCCCTCCACAGAGAAACCTTGGAGGACATTGGGGAAGTCAGCAAAGTCTGATGTGCTGCCAACGCTAGCCCGGCTCTAGCCTTACTGCCATCAGGCCAAATCAAAGAACTACCCTCGCTTTGTAATTATAGTAGAACCTCATTTGACATTCAATAGATCGTGGAGAAAATCCTTGGTATGTGACAGGGCTCTTACACGAAAGAGTAAAAGCACAAATGACTGATGACAAAGTGTGACCGTCATTTCTGTGGTTCCAATGACACACTGCATCGATGCTCATCTTTTGGTTTCTAGTCAAGCTTAGATAAACCACATTGCCGTTGTCCTGCTCATCTTGGGGCCCCTTAACATTTTGCGCCAGCACCCCAGAACGGGCCGTCATTGCCGTGGCTTTTCGTCCGTGTGTGCGTGAAAAAGGTGCATCCCTTACCCAGTGTGCCTACGTTGTCCCCGACGGCCTCCACCACAAAGTCAGCCGACTTCCCGACCACGCCTCCATCCAACCCTGGACCCCAGGCCCGCACCTTCTGCTGGCCCGCCTCCGCACCGATCTTCACCTCGATGGGACTGGTGGGAGAGCAGAGCGCCATGCAACCACATCACTCACGAGTAACCGTGTGTGTGTGTGTGTGTGTGTGTGTGTGTGTGTGTGTGTGTGTGTGTGTGTGTGTGTGTGTGTGTGTGTGTGTGTGTGTGTGTGTGTGTGTGTGTGTGTGTGTGTGTGTGTGTGTGTGTGTGTGTGTTAAACGATGCTCGTCAAGGTTGATTAAGGGTTTTGTTATTGGTCGATACGAGGCCACAAGGTGCTGCGTGTGTACCTGCGAGGAATGTGCTGTCCTCCCCAGGTGATGGTGATGCTGTAGGTACCAGGGGTGGTGGGGTAGTAGTCAAAGCCATACACTCCGTCTCCCAGATCCTTCCTCTTGCACGGCTCCTCCAGACCCTCTGCAACACACTGACGTGTTAGCGCTGTGTACAGACGTGTTAGCGCTGTGTACAGACGTGTTAGAGCTGTGTACAGACGTGTTAGCGCTGTGTACAGACGTGTTAGCGCTGTGTACAGACGTGTTAGCGCTGTGTACAGACGTGTTAGCGCTGTGTACAGACGTGTTAGCGCTGTGTACAGACGTGTTAGCGCTGTGTACAGACGTGTTAGAGCTGTGTACAGACGGTTGTTCTAGTGAACGACACGCTGACATGTTAGCGCTGTGTACAGACGTGTTAGCGCTGTGTACAGACGTGTTAGCGCTGTGTACAGACGTGTTAGCGCTGTGTACAGACGTGTTAGCGCTGTGTACAGACGTGTTAGCGCTGTGTACAGACGTGTTAGCGCTGTGTACAGACGTGTTAGCGCCGTGTACAGACGGTTGTTCTAGTGAACGACACGCTGACATGTTAGCGCTGTGTACAGACGTGTTAGCGCTGTGTACAGACGTGTTAGCGCTGTGTACAGACGGTTGTTCTAGTGAACGACACGCTGACATGTTAGCGCTGTGTACAGACGGTTGTTCTAGTGAACGACACGCTGACATGTTAGCGCTGTGGACAGACGTGTTAGCGCTGTGTACAGACGTGTTAGCGCTGTGTACAGACGGTTGTTCTAGTGAACGACACGCTGACATAGCAAGACGTTTTAACAACACAAACCAGTAACAGTAAATAAAAGCATAATTTGTATATAATCTGATTGGATTCAAATTGCGAGAGGAAAAAGACCGGGGAAGAAAATGGGAGAATACAGCCGGGAAAAAAAGCCACTGCTATTTGTTATAGCATTCCTGGTAGCATCTGTGGTCTCACTCACTGGGGCCTTTGATGGTGACTTTGAGCTCTCCGGTGCCAGCTCCCTTGGTGTAGACCTTGAAGTCCGCAGTCTCCTTCACCCTGAGGCCCTTAGGCTGCAGCCCACGACCCGTGGCCCTGCACAGGCTGGGGTTACACGCTGGACGGAAAACAAGACACCGTTAGCAACACAGGATAAGGACTTGGTCGCTGGGCTGGTTAAAAATAGTGACAATTCTGACTCCATGATATCAACCACATGTGACAGCTGTGGTTTCCGTGGAGAGAACAGGAATGAGGCATGGGGGGGAACGACCCAAAAACAAAACCCTTCCCATCTGCACTTCTTAAGAACTGAACATTCATGCAGCGTCTGAGAGATTGAGTTATTATCGCTGCAGGAAGCAGTGTCGTCGTTACTAAGCCTGATTATTAATAATATGAAATTGGAAACGGTGAGTCATGGAGACAAACTCCGGATACCCCACAGAAATGGAAGGATAGTGAGAAGCCTTCCTTCATAGAATACAGTTACCACTGTGTATCCTATACAGAGTTAGCACTGTATCCCATATAGAGTTAGCACTGTATCCCATACAGAGTTAACACTGTGTATCCTATACAGAGTTAGCACTGTATCCCATATAGAGTTAACACTGTATTCCATATGGAGTCAACACTGTATCCTATACAGTTAACACTGTGTATAATATACAGAGTTAACACTGTGTATAATATACAGAGTTAACACTGTATCCTATAGAGTTAACACTGTATTCCATATGGAGTCAACACTGTATCCTATACAGTTAACACTGTGTATAATATACAGAGTTAACACTGTATCCTATACAGAGTTAACACTGTGTATCCTATAGAGTTAACACTGTATCCCATACAGAGTTAACATTGTGTATCCTATAGAGTTAACACTGTATTCCATATGGAGTCAACACTGTATCCTATACAGAGTTAACACTGTATCCCATACAGAGTTAACACTGTGTATCCTATAGAGTTAACACTGTATTCCATATGGAGTCAACACTGTATCCTATACAGTTAACACTGTGTATAATATACAGAGTTAACACTGTATCCTATACAGAGTTAACACTGTATCCTATACAGAGTTAACACTGTATCCTATACAGAGTCAACACTGTATCCTATACAGTTAACACTGTGTATAATATACAGTGTTAACACTGTATCCTATACAGAGTTAACACTGTATCCTATACAGAGTTAACACTGTATCCTATACAGAGTTAACACTGTATCCTATACAGAGTTAACACTGTATTATATACAGAGTTAACACTGTATTATATACAGAGTTAACACTGTATCCTATACAGAGTTAACACTGTATCCTATACAGAGTTAACACTGTATCCTATACAGAGTTAACACTGTATCCTATACAGAGTCAACACTGTATCCTATACAGTTAACACTGTGTATAATATACAGTGTTAACACTGTATCCTATACAGAGTTAACACTGTATCCTATACAGAGTTAACACTGTATTATATACAGAGTTAACACTGTATCCTATACAGAGTTAACACTGTATCCTATACAGAGTTAACACTGTATCCTATACGGAGTTAACACTGTATGTTCTATATTCACTGTCAGATATGTCTGCAGTGCATTACATTGTGCAGTGCACAGCGCTGACAATTATAATTAAAAAAAAACTAAAACCAAATCACTGGAGCTGTAGTTAAATGTACTGCTAGTTAGGGCAATGACTTCCATATGGACAGCTTTAGGAGTCCAAAGAAGGAAACTAAACTCTAGGGACGTTTGAATCAGCCTCCTCATTGGTGGAAGATGACAAACAACTGGCATCCAACAGAGGGAAGTTAGTCAGGTAAAGACATGACACAAAAACATGAGAGACACACACACACACACACACACACACACACACACACACACACACACACACACACACACACACACACACACACACACACACACACACACACACACACACACACACACACACACACACACACACACACACACACACACACACACACACACACACACACACACACACACACACACACACAGCCAGCCAGCCAGCCAGCCAGCCAGCATGGGCAGACAGACATAGTGGGTACCCAAGAGAGATCCCAGGAAACAGGAAATGACAGCAGAAGGAAGAGGCTGCTCCACAGAGAGAGGAGATACCACCAGGCATCTATCAGGACCAAGGCAGGAGATAGGGGTAGGGGGGATGGTAGAATAGAAGGCATAAAGAGCAGACAAAGAATCCAGTGTAGTAAAAGGAAACAGTACACAGAACAATTGACAACGTTGAGATACATAGGAGAAGTAAGTAAAGTTGTGAAATTATAATTATTTTTTTCATCCGTATGAAAATGCAGGATGGTAAGAAAAAGTCAATAAGGAACCAAAAACTACAATTCAACTGCAGAAACAGTACCAAACACAGTACATGACAAAGACTGGATCTGATTGGCTCAAATTAGTGACCAGGAAAAATGGTGACCTGGCATTAGATTGAGCAAAAAGCGAATTGACTTACTGTAATCCTCTACATCTCTCCAGAGGAGGTCGTTCGAGTTAATTGTTGTGTACTCATTCCACATTCCTTCTCCCTGATATTAAACCTCAAATCCATTTCCAATTTTGAAGCCATTAGGCCCAGACAAAAGAAACGGTTTATCTTTCTCTTCATGACTTCAAACTTGCTCTCAAAGCTGATCCTTTGGACTTCCCACTCCGGCAGTAGTCCTGTTCTTTCCTAGTATTCCCCACTTCCAGAACGCGCCACCTTCCTTCTGAATCCCACCCGTCCTTGGTCTACGCTCACCTTCTCCCACGGTGACGGTGAACGGGCTCTTGCTGATGGGCCCCCCGGCAAAGGTGACGTAGACGACGTGCTGTCCCTCCTGGACGGGCTTGTAGGTGCAGCGGTAGCTGCTGTTGCCCTTGTCCTCAATGTTGCACTCCACCATGTTCTTCTTACCGGCGGGGTCCATAATCACCACCTCCACCTCCCCAACACCGGCCCCTGGGGGTGGGGGGGGACAAGAGGAAGAAGGAGGGGTGTGGAGCACAGAAGGGGAGAAGTAGTGACGGAGCGGTTGGGAAAGAAAAAGAGAAAGTTGTTGACCGATAGTGCATTGAAATGCACAGTTAAAATAAAGGCTCTTCTGAATAGAAATGGGCCATTTCTGTGGTGCACCAGTCAGGTACATCATATTGACCTGCGGTGTAGACGTCAAAGTAGGTGGCCTTGTTTGCGATGTTCCCAGCCAGCTCCAGGCCAGGTCCCTGGGCCGTGGCCTTGGTGGAGTCTCCCTGGGCCATGCCGACCTCCACCTCAAAGGGACTCTTGGAGATGTGCTGTCCCGCAAACAGCACCGTGACCTGCCGGAGCAGCAAGGCTCGTTTACTGTTGAGACAGCCTTCGCTGCCTCGTCAGCGGAGCTTGGATACCAGGCGAAGCAGCCTTCTTCACGGCCAAAACCAATCCTCAAAGGGGCTACCAATAAGATACCTTAAGGACATGTAGAAACGTTAAATGATTACCTTGTGCATTCCAGTGACTTTGGGAATGTAGAATACGGAGTAGGTGCGGTTTTTATCATTGTTGGCCGTCACCTTGGCCTTAAGACGCAACAAAAGAAAAACAGAAAACTGGTCAGGGAAGCAGAAATACGGAAACTTCAATCTTCAATGTGAGGTTCTTATAAAAGTGTTGGTGTATATATAGGGAGCTAAAACAATTGGAGCCCCACTCAGAGACCGATTGAGAGACAGACGGAGACAGAGAGAGACAGAGACAGAGAGAGAGAGAGAGACAGAGACAGACCGAGAAAGAGACAGACAGAGAGAGACCGAGAGAGACAGAGAGAGACAGAGACAGACCGAGAGAGAGACAGAGAGAGAGACCGAGACAGATAGAGACCGAGACAGACAGAGACAGACAGAGACCGAGACCTAGAGAGCGTATACCTCCTCTCTGTGTCCTGCAGGGTCCTCCACGTACACCAACACCTCTCCCATCCCAGCGCTGATGGTTTCCACGGTGAACACAGCCTTCTTCATCACAACATTGCCAACAGGCTCAACACCTGGCCAGGGGGGAGAGGTTGAACAAAGGGTTAACAGAGTCCTCCTGCTCGTCCGAGCCAAGCGGCCTAGCTGCTGATGTGGAGGACTGGGGAGGGTACCTGGTCCGTAGGCCCGGGCTTTCTTCGGGTTGAGTTTGGGTCTCAGGGGCGCTCCGGGCTTAAGTTTGGCTTTGGGGAACTGGGACAGGTAGGTCATGACTGAATGCTCGTCTACGTTGGGGTCAACAATCTCCTCTGGAGTGATCACCTAGGAGACCATGGAGAAGGGGGAGGGAAAATAACATTTTGCATTACCCCAGAGAATCATCTTTTCTGGATAGGTTAATTGCGGCTGTTGTGTTCACTTGGAAAGAAGCAGAGGAATCAGAACGAAACCCACGTTGTACTGCATGAGCAACTTTGTGCAAGTGTCTGGTTGGTGCCATGGCAACTAGTGCATGAATGTACCTGAGCCACATTGTGCAAGTGTCTGGTGGGTGCCTTGGAAACTATTGTACGATTGTACCGGAGACTTGAAGACGGCTATGAGCACAAATCTTTACCCCATCAGACACCGTGGCACGCGAGACGGTACTGAGGCTGCACACACATCGTCCCATTTACAAACCACATCCATTGGGTTTCAGCAGAAGCGGAACTGAAAGCAAGAATGTCAGTGACCACAGGCCTAACTGTTGGCATGCTATACGCCATGCCAGTCTACTGCCAGCATCCTGCCAACTCAATACAATACACACGCACAAGGAAACTGTGCCAACCCCAACCAAACTACGCTGTTGATGAATACATGGCCCCCTAGTTTAAATGTCAATGTTTGTTCTTTTAACTAATGGCATAACATACACAAGAGGGAATGCATTGGTTTATCCAAGATAGCAAGCTTGCTGTGGTTAGTATTTCATGAAACATTTATCTACACCTCTTTCCTAATCTGGTGAACTGAGTAATTAACTAATCTGGTGGTTTACTGTAGAAGGGTACATGCCTCTCAAAGATCTGTGCGAGGCCAGGCAAAGCCGCTATACATGGGCTTGACCGGACGCAGTTGGCTCAAATGTTTCCATTTACCTGCGGGATCCCCAGCCAATCGTCAGCTTGCTGCATGGCCTCGCGGGCGTTGTCCACTGGCTTGCTCTGGTCCCACTGGTCCCAGTCAGGGCAAAGGCCTGAGGGGGGAATTAAGTGCTTTGATGTGGATACAAATATAAAACCAAGATTACCACCTTTCACAAATGCTGGGAAAACCGTGTACATCGTGGTCGTTCATGACCGGCCAATTCAATTGGGGCAGAATCTGGAGCAGCTTGAACCCCAGCCAGGGACTGGATAATACGTCGAATGACATACTGAATTTCAGAGTCTATTTGATAGCCGAATGATGACCTTGTCTGTAAGAATGTGTGGCTTCTCATGATGGTGGCCCATGAACTTACTGAGCCAAGTTACACTGATCCACTCTGTCTTTGTTTCAAGGAGACTTTTTAAATGGCATAGGTTGAGCAGTCGTGGGTCTATTTTACCATTACGGAATTCACGTATAGATGTTTTCTTATCTCTCTCTAAATGGTGAGTGAAAGGTATGCCAGACATTCCCAGTGTGTAAACAGAAACCTCTTGACCCCCCCCTCCCTCCCCTACAGGCTTTCTTCAAAGGCAGGTTTCTTCTCGCCTCTACTTCACTAATCGCCTCCTGTGACCCACACCTCTCGTCAACTCTCTCTGAAACCTCTGTCGACCCCCCCCCCCACACACACACACACACACACACACCTATGACAACACATCCTCTTTTTAACGTGCACATTTCAGACATTTTCACACATTTCACTTTCACACACACAAGATCAACATGTACCACATCACCCCATCATTACAGAGGCACCGTATCTCTCCATCTTGCTCTCAGAATGAGGATGTGGCACTAAGAGTATTACTCAATCCCCTCCCTATGTCTTATTCAGCGGACTGCATGAGGTCATGCATGTTTCCTGTGCGTTTTTCTTTTAACATCGTTGTACGTTGTTTTATGCCCTTTCTTGGCCAGCCCCCGCCGCCCAATAGGAGGGTTTGCGTCTCAATGAGACCTCCCCTTGTTAATTAGGTTTGATGTGGAACCCTTACCTGGAGCACAGCTGTCCACCAACGCCCCCAGAGCCCTGCCGCTCTGCCAGTCTTTGCTGAAGTTGGTGATGGGCAGCTCGGGCAGCTTGTTCTGGATCCAGCCCAGGAGCCTCTGCTTGGGGGTCTTCTGCCGGCCAGAATCGTCAGCCGCCTCCTCCTCCTCGTCCCACATGGGCATGGAGATGGAGTAGTGAAGGATCAAGGTCCAGATCAGACCCAGGATCAGCTTCAGGTTCCCATCCACGATGGCTTTAGAGTCTGGAGGTCAAGGAAGGGAGGACATACCCTTAGGCCTTTGTAAGGGGAGGGGGGCACATCTGGTATTGTGACTTTAACCATCATATTCTTATTTCATATTCACCCTTTTGTGTTCTGCTCTTAAATGCGTTGCTACACAGGCCAAGATATGAGATTATGTTTTGTTTAAAATTAAATACATCGCATGTGGAGAACAGGATTAGTGGTACGAGAATTTTCCAGATGAATCATGAAAGAATATAGACGACCAGAAGAGGACTTCCCCAAACCCCCATCACACCACCATGGAGGAAACAAATAAATGGCTGTGTATCCTTGGGTTAAAGTGAGTGTATGGGGTGAAGCTTACAAAACGATATGAACTTTAATGAAGGAGCATTTTAAAGAACAAGTAACATTGAACCACCTCATGGACCTCTTCGTCTTCCTTTTCCTCATTGCGTTAACAAAACTGATTTGAACAAAGCTATATGCAGCCCAAGGTAACATAACTAACTTTACAATGTCTGCATATGAACTCCGCAGGCCACAGCAAGCCCAAGTTATTTCCTCATGGATTTAGAGAGCTTCTGTGTTAAGACAGAACATCATGCACAGATGCAAGGAGAGGGGAAAGTGTAGCAACACAATTGCTAGCCTAGACATGAGAAACGACAATGCGCACAAACCCACAGAATGGGTGATTGTACACGTCAAGTCCTTTGGGGATGGGTGGAGTATGTGTGAAAGTGTTTATACTGCATGGGTCTTCCTCTTTCTGATAAGGGGGTTAGGAGTCAGTCAACAGAGAAACTAGGGGTGGTTAACAGCGTGTTGAAGCCTGGTACAACCATTTCAGGAATGTCCTTGGAACAACCCCACAACTGTCCTTGATCAGTTCTGACAGCCCTCCTCCATATTGATGATTGCCCAGTTACACAGGCAGATTATGTGAAGGCAAAGACATTCCTGAAGAGTGGCAAGAGCTACGGTGACGATGGAGGTGTCCCAGAAGTGCTGAAGTATGTTACAGTGTACTGGACTTCAACAACCAAGCCTATGATGCCGGAGAACTACCTGACCACTGTGGAGTGCCGAACAGAAACCTCCCAGCAATCATGACCGGAATCCACGTCAAGAAGGCCTTCGATGGCTGTCCAACCGGAATGCCTTAGAGTGGGACTCCAGCTGAACTCAGAGAAAACCGAGGTCTTGGCACGTCGTGTGCACCAGCAGTGGAGATACCCACTTCAGGGACCTCGGTGCCTGGATCCTGAAGGACCTCAAGACCTGAAGGGCACTCGCCTGGCATGAGGAAAAAGTGGGAATCTGGGCTAGGCAGGGGGATCAAGCGCCAAACATGGACACTCCTCGCTGCCCAGGACAAATCCCTGGCTGTTACACCAAGGATGCTCTGTATGGCCCAGGTCGCCTTGTGGAGGAAACACAAACAATGAGGATCTCAGTCTGGCACTCGCCGGCCCTGGACGGTGCCGTCCCGACCTCATCCAGGGTTCCACCTCTTTTTTGTCCAGGTATTTTCCATAGGCTTCCCGTGCCCACGGAGGTTCATATGTCACTGTATGAACTGTCAGTAGCGACCACCCTAATCGTTGTTGAATGAGTAGCATGGGAGACAACTTTTCTTTTCTACTCTATGACCCAACTTCAGTAAGGTATAGTTTAAACCTTGGCATACAAGCAGTCAATGTTAAGAATATCCCAGAATCCCAACCGTTTTGCCATCAAATAGCCTATTCAACGCAAATATAACTTTAAACAGTAATACAAAATAAACGAGGTACAAGTTATCTGGTGAAAGCTGGAAGGAGCCATCATGTAGATGGTGTACAGGTAGAGAACTTAACATGCCACGAAAAAACACTGGTTATTTTAACTAAGGTACTTTAGCCTCAGAGGATTGACAGTGACAATCAGTCAACCACCAGGCCCTACCAACCAGTGAACACTTGCCATGACGGGGCCCGTGACCAGTGGGGCCCGTGACCAGTGGGGCCCGTGACCAGTGGGGCCCGTGACCAGTGGGACCCGTGACCAGTGGGGCCCGTGACCAGTGGGCCCCTCAGAGCTCCGGGCCCCGATGCGACTGCACGGTCTGCGTTGCCTATATTGAAGCCACTGGATGTGTCAACATCGAAGAAATTTGCCCTTCTGGAAAGAGGAAGCACACACAAACACTTGTGATAAATTATTCCCATGTGTATTATTGTAAATGCACTGATTGCCATCGCGGCCACACAGAACCAGATGAAAAAGGTGGTAAGGGGGCATAGAGAGATAGGAAATAAATATTAATAAAATAGTTCCCTGTTCCATCAATAAGTAGATGCCAGTTGATCCACTAATGGTGCATTGTGTAATCAAGCATATAGGGTTTGCCCAACTTTAATATAGTACAACTTTAAACGCAGTTAGAGAGTTATTGGTATCAGCCACCGTTCCTCCTACTCGAACAAAGTCACCCGAAAACAAAAACTTCAAACTGCAAATAAGAATATCATTTTTATCATATCATCAATATATTTTTGTTGTTGTTGCAATACTGGAACCATAAACCCCCGCCTCCCAACTACATACCAGGTATTTTAACGGACCTGGCATTTCACATCACCGTGACTATCCAGAGAAACGTGATAAAGATGGGAAGAGCGGACAATGGAGCCCCTGCTCTGTAGACGACTCTACAGAGCAGGGACTCCATCGGGATCTCGGCATGACCTGCTAACAGTTTGCTCTAAATGCATATCGCTCTGAAGACACCGTGTGCACACCTCACCAGGATCAGGTGGTTAGCTGGTCCCATGGTAGTGTACCATCTGTATTTTCTACACATTTGAGAATGTTACTTTTTTTCGTATCTTACATTTAAAAAAAAGGTGCAATTTTACATATTTTATATATAATATATACTAATATACTTCACTTTTTTTATCAGATGGTTGATCCCATCAAACGTGGTTCTCTTCTATAGTTATTAAGTAGCAAATGATGCAGGTCCTGGCTGGGGTTTGTCCTTAGACTATTATTAGAGGCATAATGAAAGGGCCTGAAAATGTAACGGCTTCTCCAAAGAGGGCTTGGGGGGAGGGAGGGGCTGTGAAAAGCCCTGAAAAAGTGCAGTGAGCACGTTAAGATAAAGTGAAACTGCAAGAACTACAATGAAATGCAAAGTAAAATTGAGAATATCTCCAAAATGATTTCATTAGCCAACCAATTCAGCTAGGACATCACTTGTCCATCAATCTCCCTGTCCAGCTAATCTTGAAGTACAGGACACTTTCGCTTCTCCCTATTGACGTCTCACTGCATCGTTTTCCACAGGGTGATAAACGTGAAGGGTCAGGGAAATGCCATGTTTGCATGTCCCCCGTCACTATGGGAACTCTGACTGACTGGGTTGAATCTCTATAGCAACAGAGTGGCTCACTCCGTAAGCCTGAGAATGAGAAGGATGGGAGAGGTTGCCTGACAGGGTGATACAGACTGAGAGCAAAGGGGAGATGGATAAATATTGGCCAAACGCAGCATACTTGCAGACTGATTAAAAGGGAGTGCGTTTCTGCAGGTCGATACCTGCGGAATGAATGCTTCAGGCGTATGCTAGAGGGGCGCGGCACATAGCGGCACATAAATCTGCAGGCGTTTCAAAACACACAAACACATGATTTCATCAACAGCTGCAGCCCTCAGCCATGGTCTAAACACAGATTGTAGGGCGTACATATTAATTAAATGAGTGGCTGCTTCTACTCCTTCCCCTTCATTCCTGCTCCAATAACGTTTTGTAAAGGGCTGGACAGGGCTCAGTACTACGGCCAGTTGCTAGTCTGTATTGTTTGAGCAGCGTGTCCATGGGTCATCAGCTTTGACCCGAGGATGAAGACATCTCTGTACCTTGAACCCTCACAGCAATATTCATGTACAATCCGGCTACACCCCGGGCATGGAACTGCCAACTCTGGTACAACAGTGCCATGTTCCAGTTGTTGTTTTTTACAAGCCCCAACGGCATCAGTAAGCAACAAGTCTAGTAAAGCAGACTGATGTCCGCAGGGCTCGGATGGGGAACTCACTCAGGTTTACAGGCCGTGAACCCGGCAGCCATGGCCCTGCTGGAATGTATCTGGGGAGTATCTGGCTAGCGCTAAATAAGCTTTTCCCTTTTCTTGCTGGTAGCGAGTGTGTGTGTACACATGTTTCCATCTGATTCCCGTCTCGTGTACAAGCACAGAAAGGAAAGGCACTAAAACACGCGAGGAATCCGTCAGCATTCCCAGCAGACCACAGTCCACTCCGTCTTACGGAGACCTTATACGGACAGACAGACGCATTCCCCCTCTGCTGACTCATAGCCAGCCTCACCGCCCCCAGGGGGTGTGTGTGTGTGTGTGTGTGTGTGTGTGTGTGTGTGTGTGTGTGTGTGTGTGTGTGTGTGTGTGTGTGTGTGTGTGTGTGTGTGTGTGTGTGTGTGTGTGTGTGTGTGTGTGAGAAAGGAGCGAGCAAATGAGTAAAGTTAAATGTAGTTTTATAAAGTAAGACAGAGCAGCCAGGAGACTGAAGGCATATCCTGTGGTCGGCTGTCTGTCCGTCTAGCGTTTGGTTGTGGGAATGCTGAGTCCATGACTTAGTGTGTACGTCTATGGAATCGTTTCTTTTTACCCCTAAACCTCCATGACTCATCACATTAGCTCGCTGCCGACATCTATGACATCATCCTCATTCATGACCCCCGGCGGTGGGAGGACGGGATGGATGGGGGGGGGGGGGGGGGGGGGGGGGTCATAACATAACACTAGCCTGCCGCTGCCCAGACTCCTCTCCCTGCCTCAGCTTCATTTCTATCACTTAACGGTGAGGTCATCAAGAACTAGACGCTGCAGCAGGACTTCCCTGAAAATAATGACTCCTCACACCCCCATACACCTTTCTGATTTGACTGGAAATTGGCCTCAAACTACCCAAAACATTCTAGGCGTCCTGTGTGTATATGTATGCGTGTGGCACTGACACACACACACCAGGAAGTAGGAGGGGTCAGCACCACAACTAATTGAAATGGAGCATTCTGAGGAAATGTCAAACATTCCATACAAGCCTTATCACACACACACACACACACACACACACACACACACACACACACACACACACAACTGTTTGACTTGAGATTGTGTATTGTGGGAAAATAGAAAGATAGTAAACCCACAAATACAAGCTAAAAAGAACATGTCTTAAACGTTAACTTGAAATAAAGACAACATAAAACAACAATTCCCCTTGGTTCTGGGGCTCTCCCCCTCTGTCCCTCCCTCCCTCCCTCACCCCTGACCTCCTCCCTCCTGGCCTCCTCAGAAACAGGGCCACACCAGCACTACTTTGCATTCTCTTGTTCCCCTTGTACAGCTCCTTCTCCCTCCTCCCACCTTCCCCCTTCCCCTCCTTCCTTCATGTCTTTCCTCACTTGCTCTCTCCCTTCCTCCTTTGCCAACTCCCTCCCTCCCTCCCTCCCTCCTTCCCTGCTGGAAAAGTTCCTCCAGGTTTTTTGGCCTTAAAAGGGCAGAAACTAACTGGATGCTGGCAGTCCACCCACTCTTGGGGCTCTGGTTACACACAGAGGGGGAGGAGGGAGAGAGCGAGCGAGCGAGGACAAGACATGGAAGTAGGAGGGAGGGGAGGACAGACCGAAGGGGTTGGAGGGTAAAGAAAAAAAAAAGGGGGGGGGGGTGGAAAAAGTGCTGTGTGGGACATTTCTAAAGCCCAACACTGATGGCAGCGGCTGTTTGAGAAACAGAAAGACATGCAAATATTCTGCTGAAGCCACAGAGAAGGAAAGCACAAAACAGGGACTAAAGAGAAAATGCAAGGAAATGGCAGAAACAGGGAGAGAGAAGGGGAGGGTGGGAGTACCGTGAAACAAGTGGACGGCTGATGGAGGTGAAGGGAGAACCCAAAGCAGTGGTGAGTGGGAAGCTTTCACCACCTGGCCTTTATAAAGGCTTTGGTGCTTCTCCACAAGCGTCTTGAAACGAGGAGCTGGTCTTGGGAGTCCAAAGGAGTCCACTGTATTGTGGTCTCGCCCCTTCCAGCGATTCACACTTTTCGGCCAGTTCCAAATGGTTACCGAGAAAGATAAAGGTGTGCTCCAGACCAGTAGCTTGCAGCTAATCCTTGTTTGTAAGGAAGAAGTCCTCTACCACAAAGACACATTGATGAACAGGCCATCCACACAACTTGCGCGCAAAGGCCATCACAAACACAAACACAACATTTCTGGTCACTTCATTATACGCTCTATTTGACTTGCTGGAACTGGAGGCACAGGGTGTGAAGGCCCGTTTGAAAACTGTGACGTAACAGTATGAATGGGTGAATGAGAATGTCCACTTTGCTAATCCACTTGGACCAGTGTCTTTACGCCTGTCCAAACAGGAAGCCATGTTAATGATAATGAGCTGCCAGGAAGTGATTCACTATGACCATATCTAGTGGAAAAAATCCACCAGCTCTTAAGTTGCTTCATCTCATTGTGTGGCTAAATAATACACACCTCAGCTTACACAACATCAAATCCACAGTTCTTACGTTGTACCAGAAGGCAACGGATCGTATTTATTTTAGGCACTATTTGCTACATACCTGATTCGTTAGTATATTAATGTTTTCATCTTCTTTTTGTATCCTAGTCTTCATGATTTGGCAAATATTACAATACTGAACAGGTTCTCTCCCTGAGAGAACCGATCAAACCACTGTATACTAATGAAAATGACACTGTTGAAATAAATACAGTAGACACACAAGCCTAACCTATTTAGTATTGAAATGCAAAATGGTTCTGACGCAACCACAGTCAGAAAGAGGCTGATGCGTCCAAGTATTACAGTACATTTTCATTCCCTTCCTTTTACTTAAGCCCTTGAGGCTGATGAATATGAAATCACAGGTATTACAAAAGAGGTGGAGTCCACTCCCTCCCACCCACCCACCCACCCACCCACCCACCCACCCACCAAGCCTCGCGTGTGTTTGCTCTTCCCGGGTCAGCCCAAGCAAGAGGAGGAGAAGGAGGAGCCAGGCACCGTGTGGCACCGTGTGGCACCTCCGTCCAGCTCATGGACACCTCCGAACGGAGGGCACAACAAGACAATAGAGCGATCAGTAGTGCAGCCGCCACGGTTGGTTATCATCATCTTCTTGTTTACACAAGGCTGGCCTGAACACTGGTTCAGCTCGTTTCAAACTGGGTTGTTAACCAACTTCACAGGAGGAAAGGGGCTGCCGACATGGAGCTGATAAGAGACGCTGGTCTCTACAAAGAGCGCATTTCTCAATGATTAAAGCTGTCCGCACGCTCCAAGCTGCTAAACCAGAGTACGCACAAACACACATGGGACAAAGACATGATGAATGTTGGAAAATAGCTCCCAGGTGACTGCAGGTAAAGAGATTGGACTTGCCTGAACAAGGGAGTGATGAGCGCAGAGACACACACACACACACACACACACACACACACACACACACACACACACACACACACACACACACACACACACACACACACACACACACACACACACACACACATTAAATAAAGAGCATTTATCAAAAATGATAACCCAAAGGGATGACACCTTATCAATTAATGTATGCTTCTATACTGTTAATCTTCTCAAGCCTACTGCATCCTTTGGTGCAGACCATGGGAGGTTGTGTCACGGTCGATTACTGACACACCCAAGTCATGGAAATGACCGTCAGAGTGAAGCATTTAATCAAGTAAAGCGACTCTGAGCCTGCACGCTTTTACTTGCTCTAGCTGACCTTAACAGCCAATGACGAACGAGCTCTTTCAGAGGGTAAGGTTTCCATTGGTTCAGCAATAAACTGTCATGGAGTCCAGGTCAGACTGAGCTGTCTTGCACATCGATGGGTTCTCAGCCACTGATGGCTGGATGACGTTCAGAGAGTCAGGACACAGGAGAGCCAATAAGCCCTCAGCCAACACAAGAACGTAAGACGAATGTTCGGAGACACATCTCCGAGATGGAGTGAGAAAAATATAATAGACGGCTTGAGATTAGACACTAAAAACACCTATTAGCTAAATAAGTAGGACCTTTCTAGTTCCAACAAAGGTTCTTGTTTCACGAATGCCATAATAAGAGCTGGCCGTCTGAGAACATGTGGCTGCTGGGTGTGCCTGGGTGTGTGAGGTGTTGCAGAAATAAAAGGAAGTTGAACACTAGCGGGGGCCCCTCCCCTCTCCGGATGACATGAGTCAAGAGGGAGCAGCTCGCGTGTGACTCAGCGGCCGGCGCTGGACACACGGACACATGGACAGACATTTCTGCTGGTGCAGCCTGCAATG
Source organism: Lota lota (assembly GCA_026745465.1). Taxonomy (NCBI): domain Eukaryota; kingdom Metazoa; phylum Chordata; class Actinopteri; order Gadiformes; family Lotidae; genus Lota; species Lota lota. Next base: position 791,228 of record JACYXH010000627.1, on the reverse strand, counting down.
CAGCATCTCAGCCCCACAATGTTACAAGGATGGAGTCAGCAGGAAAACAAGACAATACTAAACTTAATGAAGACGTAAAGACAACATGTTTGTTATTATTTTCCACATGTTTGGCTGCAACCTTGTAGGATCCCTTGCATGATGTGCCTACTTGGGACATTCAGCAGTAGACGGTTGACCCTGATAAGCCCTTCACAAGTAGGCCCACTGCACACGGACTGCTGCAGCAGCTCTAATCTAACCACAGCCCTTCCTCTGTGAAGCCCTTTCGCAAATCAACCACTTTAGCGTTTGCCCTGAGCTGTGTGTGTGTAGGGAGAACGGTCTGAACGGTCAGGGGAGAAGGCAGGAAGCAGGAGACATGGCCCCAGGGTACTAGGAGTCTGATTCATAGATGGGCATGCTCTGTTAATCAGTCCAAGTGGTGCAATCATTCACAGATTGTGTTTGCTGTCTCGCCAGGCCGAGATATGGGTTCAATTTTATCTAGTCCGTTCACACTCTACAGTTTTGACCGGATCCTTAATTACATGTTCTTCGAACATGTGCATTGTTCTGCATTCATTCATTTTGAGCCATGAAATAGCTCATGCTGTGGATATTCAGCAAACTGCAAAACATGAGCGAAAACAATAGGCCTGTGTGTGCTTCTCCAACTATTCGCTTAGCCTCGCCCACTAGGCCGTAACTACATCCTGGCCGAATGCGTTCGGCTAGGCCCGGTCCGGCCCATTCAGCCACCGGCACGCCGCAGCGGAGCCAACCGAGAGAGCTCCGCCCAGGACGAGCCCTGCTCAACTCCTGACGAAGGCGCTGCGCCCAAATCCACCAAGTTGCCTGCGCGTTTCAATACGACTTTCGTTTGTGGAATAAACGCTTGTAGCATTCGGTTCAAAACGGAACGGGCGGACCGTTCGTTTCACAGTTCTTAACTTGTTTTGTGCGGCTCGCTCGGCTTGCCCTCCACGGTGATGCGTCGCCGCTTCTGGTGCAGCGTCGGAACTTTTCGCTGCCGAATTGATCTGATATCACATGCGCGTCTGTGGGTTAGCGCAATCGATAACCATGTAGTCGTCGGGTTGGCCTGTCCCTCAAAAGTCTTTAAATACATTACAGCATGCACAACGTGTGTACACGGACATAACGGACATAAAAGGCTGAAGGACCGAGCCACCTGCGACGGTCCGCGGAGGACAGGGTGGGTGTGTTTGAATGGCATGCTACCAGCGCATGCTTTCCCCGTTACCAGGGCGTATCACGGCCAAAAAAAAAGTGTTCAACTTTGCCCAAATATGCGTTTGTCACTTACCAATGGAGACCAACTTGATGTTCTCTTTGTCCAGGAACTCCAAAGCCACCGAGACGTTCTCCAGCTGCATCTGACGGAAGGTCGGCCTCTGGTTGTACTTTCTGAACATCTTCTTCTGAGACAGGACCTCCAGGAGCCCGATGAGCCGGAGTCCGTCTCCCAGGTCCGTCTGGAGGTTGGCGATCCGCTTGTTTACGCATTTCAAGTGCTCGTTACACCAACGGGTAAAGGTGTTCTGCTGGATCTTTTTCCAGGGAGCGTCCTCGGCCAGGTCTTTTTCCGTGGCGGGCATTTCTGCGTCCTTGTCGGGGGAGAGAGCGTTAGGAGCGGGCGCGGCGCTCTGGTGGAGGCGGGGGTGGGAACCACTCATTTTTATGCTCTCGGGTGTCTCTCCGTTCGCTGGCTGGTTTTAGGGTGGAGTCTGTTCAACTTTCAGGACCGCTCCCTCTCAAAGCGCTTGCTTTCTCCTGTTGTAGTTTGTCTGTGAGATAGAAATGAGAAAAAACAATGAACATCGTTAGAGATAGCCCCGAGATAGTGATTTCGCAAGGAAAAGTCCACGTTCGTGCAACGAAATGGTTATCAGTCTCCAGCGCGTAGGCCAAGAAGTGGGAGGGGGATGGCATTTGTATTGCTAAAGAGTAGGAAACTCTCACTCACGCACACAGTGGGTCACACAAAAAGAGTGTGTGGTTTTAAAAGATAAGACACAGTGGTCATAACTCTGGCCCTATCCGTTGGTATTTTCCATCCTTGGTGCTTTACTACCTGTACGCTCCTCCAGGGAGAAGACGCCAACATTCTAGCCATCTTATCGCTCCCCAAGTTCCCCATATAAAAAGCCTTCCAGATGCCCCAAACCCCCCGCTCACACACTAACAAGCTTTGGTCTTCTGTCTAACCTACCCCAAGCCACCATGTACTGACACAAGACGTAGTCCGAGAAGGAACCACCAACAAAATGGCCCCGCTTTGGGCCCTGTGTGGGTGTGTGACGCTTGGGGAGCCCTCTACATGGGATGAGCTACTCCTGTCCTGTTGCCATGGCAGCGAGCAGTAGCTAAGTATTCATGCGTAAAAGATCCCACCATTGTACCAGCCCCCCCCCCCCCCCCCCCCCCCCCCCCCTCACAAAACGAGGCGGGGTTTGTCCTCGCCAGCCTGCCTGGTCTTTAGGCTGCCCTATAGCAATGGGTAAGCACACACACACACACACACACACACACACACACACACACACACACACACACACACACACACACACACACCCCAAGGATGTGTCTACAAGTGTGCAGTCACAGATGTGTGATAATATTGTCATGTCTACCTATGTGAGCTAAGTGCAAGGTTTGTTGTTTTACAACAAACCTCAATGTCTTCAACTGTATTGTGGGTCCTATTGTGTGTGTGTGTGTGTGTGTGTGTGTGTGTGTGTGTGTGTGTGTGTGTGTGTGTGTGTGTGTGTGTGTGTGTGTGTGTGTGTGTGTGTGTGTGTGTGTGTGTGTGTGTGTGTGTGTGTGTGTTCAACATAGGTGTGACATTACATTGTGGAGGTCAATGTGTTCTAAAACCAGAACGCTTTCTGATTTCAAACACAGACCGTGCTGATGTCTCTCTCAAACCTTCAGAGTATTGTGTCTCTCTCAAACAAACCTCCAGAGTATTGTGTCTCTCTCAAACAAACCTTCACAGAGTAGTGTACATCTCTCCCCAAGACTAGTCCATAATAATTGTGTCCTTGTTTTTTTGTCTTAATTGAAATCCACCATATATATTAAATAAGGGTGACCTTTATTTTGTAATTTGTGTGTTGATGCGTATTGTGTTGGTATTGCAATTATATTGGACTATTTTGAGTGTTTGAACTATGTGTTTGAACTAGTGTTTTAAGGGATTGAGGGCCGCTGATGTTATGGAAGCCAAAGGATGTTTGTCCAGATTTGTTTCACCAAAAGTAGGATGGATTTCCCGCTGTTTTGATCATTTGATATTTATATAAAAAAAAAACGACATTCTTGAGGACAGGCAGAGTGTGTGACTAAATATGGCCAAAAAGTGCCAGTGAGGCCAGCAACCATTTCAGAACGTGTGTGTGTGTGTGTGTGTGTGTGTGTGTGTGTGTGTGTGTGTGTGTGTGTGTGTGTGTGTGTGTGTGTGTGTGTGTGTGTGTGTGTGTGTGTGTGTGTACTCGCTTCTGGTTTAGGGAGAATCTGAAGAATGCCCCCTCCTCCATAACAACCCTTTAACCACCAGTCCTAATAACTCCCAATAAAATAACCTCATTAATGTCAACACACGCACACACACGTTCAACGTGGTCTTTGCATTTACTGGGCCATTTGAAAATAGAGCAATAAAGCAAAGAGTTTGTGTTGTGCTGTGGTCCCCTGACTCAGAACCCTTATCGCACATAAACCTAAAGGCCTATCAACACTGTTTCTAGCCATGCTGAACACTCCACTAAATACCCCTATTGTCAGAAAATAGATGCTGTACTTTACAGCAGGGAGGGAGATTAGCAGAGAGAGAGAGAATGGCAGCACAGAGAAGAGGGCAAGAAGAGGAAGGAATAGCAGATGCATGGAGACATGAGCAGAGGAGCTGGTGATGAATGAAAAAAGAAACAATGAAAAGTTAAAGAGTAAGATTCCCATAATGTTGGAATCACCCAATCTCACATCACACACACACTGTCATCTGAGACAAAAGTATTGCACATTATAGGATCATGGTGTTTTAGAGGCGCTCTGAATGTAATTGTTGTAATTCTCTTCATAGCTCTGACGAGGCATGAGCATTTCGTCGCGTCGGAGCCCTCGCTGTCCTTTGGCGCACTCTAGTGAGTATTTCTGGAACTGCGTCGGGACGTTATCTTCATATTCACGTCATACATTTCACATCTTCAGGTCGACTGTACTGAACATTGTTGAGGACACTTTACAGTGGTTATTCCTGCGACCAATGCATGTTAACATAGGGATATCTACCACAATAGAACCATCCACCGACTCAGCCATCCCAGTGGACTACGGGTGAGGCCTGAGGGCCAGGCGATGATTCATGGCTATGGAGACATTTAAGGGACCCAATAAGTCTCTGCCTTCTTGAAGGCTTCAAGCAAGGATGACAATTATCTAGTGGAGAGAGAACACAACGTAGGGAACATGCACGCTTAAACAAGCCAAGAATCGACCCCGGGTGTTCAGAGCTTTACAGGGTGAAAAAACACGAAGCAATACACTTCAATTTCATCAAAGACGTAATGAGCTCCGGGGTGGTTGTTAGAAGTGATGAGAGTGGTCATGGGATAGCTATTATTACTATTACTATTATTAAAGTTACTGTGACGGCATGCTGGCCAGGTGTCAGCTGCTCCTTAGAACATGCCACGCCCAATCCCTCACGATGTGATGGAGAGGAAGTTAGACTAATCGCTGCACACACGACTAACCCCATCACACGCGCGCACACACACACACACACACACACACACACACACACACACACACACACGCGCGCGCGCGAACGCGAACGCACGTACACACACGCACACATATACACACGGTAAAACACACATAAAAAAGGGTGTCTACAAGCAATAAATGTGAAAAAACAACGTGAGTTCTGTGGGCCTAATATGTACCATATCGTATGTCGTGTATATGGAGTTTGAGATTCATTTATTAATCAAATACTTTTTTTCTTTCGTGACTTATAATAATAACTTAATATAATAATTATTTGTATCATCATTCCTAAACACAGGTTATCTCAAGTGAAGGCATCGTGTCACGAGCAGTATCTCCGGTGGGAGTGCGCGCTCGGCTCACCCGGTGCTGTGAGTCCCCCTCTCGGCAGCGGGGGGCGCAGGCTACAATGGCCCACTGAAAACGTGGAGTGGAGAATCCTAAATCACCATATTTGGTGCAGAGCACACTATTTTAAAACACTGGAGATGCTGCGTTCTGGAGTAGCCCAGTCTTCTGTGACCGTGCGCGCACGCGTGCGTGCGCGCGCGTGTTTGTATGCCGAGAAGGAGTGGTGGTCCGAAATGCATGGGGCAAACAAAAAACTTCGGAAATCACTGCGTAAGCGTTTGTATGTGTTTAGAGAGGAAATGAGATGGAGGGATAAACTTCCATCCAACTCCGCTTTGCAGGCAATCCTTGAAACGTGAACATAATGCCGCACGGGACGTCAGCTGTAATGACCCTCAGCATCCAAAGCAGTCACGACGCGGCATAATGTCAGTTCAAAATACATAATAATAGTTAATACAGTCCGCTGCACTAAGTAGAGGGGAGGAACAAGTTGGTGGAACTTACAGTGATCGATAAGGCTTGGGTGTTGGTGAGAGTCCTGGTGTGTCTTCGTTGTCCGTACTCCTTGTCTCCTTGCCTGTCCGCTCAGTGCGCACAAAGTTTGCAGAATGTGCGCTGTGTGTTCGCGGTCCTCCCTCCCCGCGCAGCCCCGTAAGGAATCGTTGTACGGCGAGCTCGCAAAAATGAAAGAGATAGTCGGTCCTGTCTTTTGCTCTTTTCTATGTCCCCTACCCTCTCTCTCCTTGGGGCTACCGCGAGAGCCTTAATTGGTAAGGTATCAAAGCGTAGGGTCCTCTCGGTCTCTGTTGGTTTTGTAGGGGTGACGTCATGACCGCGCCTTCAGATATTAAAGGTATGATGTCAGCGGCCTCCGCGTGCCCCTATCTCCCTTTCACGTCTTTGCATGGCGGGGGGTGCCGAGAGTTTTAGGTCGCTTTGTATCTGACGTTCTTCTTTTAAGGCTTTTACCTACTTTTATTTGTTCTGTCTCTGAGTGGGATTCTGTCTGCCTGTCTATATATATGTGTGTGTGTGTGTGTGTGTGTGTGTGTGTGTGTGTGTGTGCGCGCTGTTATGTCTCTGTGGACCCTATGTCCTCTCCTATGTTATCTATTTTTGTTCAGACAGTCAGTAAACACAGAGTTCAACCAGCTCAGCAGCAGAGAGTGTGGCGGTGTGTGTGTGCTAAAGAGCTAGAGATTGTTCTAGCTTAGAATTGTCTCAAAGAAAAATAATGTGTGTTTGTGTCTGTATGTGTGTTCCTGTGCTTGTGTGTGTGTGTGTGTGTGTGTGTGTGTGTGTGTGTGTGTGTGTGTGTGTGTGTGTGTGTGTGTGTGTGTGTGTGTGTGTGTGTGTGTGTGTGTGAAAGGGGTAGAGGTATGGGGAAAGCAAAGACAAGGAAGGAAACAGAAGCCTGAGAGGAGAGAAGAGATAGTGAGAGCGAGCGGAGGGGAGAGGAGACAGGGAGGAGAGAGAGGCACTGCCTGTCAGGGAGGGGATTCCGGAAAGGAAGGAAATCTGAACGGATAAAGGAGAGGGGGGGTTGCATTCAACAATTTCTTTAAAAGTGTTATTAAAACAGCTACACCATATTATGGGCCTTATTATTTCTCCTTTGGTGCCTAATTCAGCAACAAAGAAGTCAACCAACTGTGTGTGCGTGTGTGCGTGCGTGTGTGTGTAAGAAAGAAAGGAAGCTCCAGACTAATGTATATACCCTGTGATGATGCAACATGTGTGTGGGAGTGTGTGTGGTTGATGGCTGGTTTAAGCAGCCTCACCTGGCCCGAGTCAGACTGATTGGAGTCTGGAGCTGGGTGAGGCTGCACACCTGTTGCACATTGAGCAATCAGTGTGCACAGGTTAAACCAGCCATCACCACACACACTCAGAGAGATCTCCTGCATGGCAGAATGTGTTAACCGCTCATGTACCGCTCATGTACCGCTCATGTACCGCTCATGTACCTCTCATGTACCTCTCATGTACCTCTCATGTACCGCTCATGTACCTCTCATGTACCATGTACCAACGGGGTTGTTTGTTTTATTTTAGGTATGGCAACCCTGTAAAGACTCTGTTTAAGTTGGGTATGGTAACCCTGGTCAGAGTCCAGTTCATAGTTGTTGTTGTTTTGGATGGGTGGGGGGAGGGGAAAGTGGGAAGTAGACTTCACCCAGCCACAATTTGAGGTTGGGCGGGGGGGGGGGGGGGGGGGGTTAGCAGTGTGTGTGGATGATGGTGGGGGGGGGGTGGTTGCAGTGTGTGTGGATGATGGCTGCACACCTGTCATGCATTGAGTAATCAGTGTGCACAGGTTAAATCAGCCATCACCACACACACTCAGGACTATCTCCTGGGAGCGTGGTTCAACAGCTCATGTACCATTGTCCAGCAACTTGTACAATAAACCGGCTTCCAGCACCACCGCCCTGCGTCCGTGTGTCTGGAGGC
>JACYXH010000627.1:703644-776144 GCA_026745465.1 Lota lota | reverse complement strand
AGGGAAGGAGGGGGAAATGATCCGTGTTAAAGTAATGCCTGTCCTGAATTTAGTGAGAGGCGTCAGAGAGAACAGATTGGAAAAAAAAACATGAGGACGTAGGATGTAGAGGAAAAGGAGCCAAGCTCCAGACCTGTTTGTTTTTGTACAAGTGGGTATCAGCACCATGGCAACGTTACACTTTCACTTCCCGAATAGGTTTGGGCATTTAAATGCCTACACAGCCAATTTTCCTTCAGCAATTTCCATGAGCGAGACGTGTTTCACCTGCAACATTTTACATCGTCAGCTTATCTGATGATTTTCTGGTGATCCCAATTTTGTTCCATTAAAATAGAATTTTAAGTAATAAAGGTTGGTTATACGAAACATACAGACCTACCTTACTTATGTCAGGGAGTGGGCTGAAACACTCACAGAGGAAGTTAATGTGTGTGTGTGTGTGTGTGTGTGTGTGTGTGTGTGTGTGTGTGTGTGTGTGTGTGTGTGTGTGTGTGTTGACGTTTAATATCTGATGGGTGGAGTTGGCATAATGATTAAGTCAGCACATCCTGTGCTGGTCAACAGGGCAGCGGTTGGTGACAAATATTTGCCTCACACAACGGGATAAGAAGAAATGCTATCATTCGAATCTTTTCCAACTTTTTCATATCCAGTCATACATCATAATCAATTTTTCTGAATGGAATCAGATACACAGGCCAGGAATTCAAGCTTCAACGTGACGTAAAAAAACAGAACAGGCATTTAGGACCATTTTTGGTTGTCGGATCCGTCCTTGTTGTTCAAAAAGCCTTGTGTTGGAGTTTGGCATGACCCAGACCCAGGAAGCACTGATGGAGCACATAGTGAAAATAGTTAGACAAGATACGAAGACATCATGGAAGAGCTGACCTTTAAAGAGTTCAACCAGGATCTAGTCCATAAGTTACAGCTCCATTTGTTTTCCGAGATAGGCAGCAACACACACACACACACACACACACACACACACACACACACACACACACACACACACACACACACACACACACACACACACACACACACACACACACACACACACACAAACATGCGCATTCAGTCACACCACAAATTAATGCTTTATTCAAGCCATTGCAGTGTATTGGTCTAATAAGGGATTAGTGTTGAAATCAATCAGGAAGTAATTGGGTTTATTCAGTCAGAATATGTATTTTGTATTTATTGTAAATCCTTTGTCTGTCTCAATATTCAAACTATGTTGGTATGGTGTACATTTTGTAAGGTTAAAACAATATTTGCTCAATCAATTTGCTTTTACAATGACCAAGAAATGTTTGCATTCTTTACATTCCTCCGAGTAAAACATTTGTTCTACATTAACAAGCGTTTACAGATATAAGATCACTGTTCCTTTTAAAGAATTAGCCAAGTAAGGGCGCTTGGACAAAACGGATATTTATATACGATACAATGGTGCATCCTATTGTTCAATTATATATTGCACTCTATATTCTTTGGTCACATTTGACATTTTATGATGTCGCCCCCTAGAATAGTTCCCAGTAGTTTCCGGCATTCTTTCGAAATTATACAACGAAATACATATTTTTTTAATATCTCAAAATAAAAGTGTATGTTGAAATTGTTGCATGTTAACTACTACTACTTGTTAATAAAATATACATCAAAATAAAACAACGATTTGTCAATAAAGTTATTTTCTTCTTTTTTTTCTGCTCTCATATGACGGAGCGGAAGTCTGATGAACTTCCTTTCGACCATTAGGTGAGTGCGGCGTCGGCCGTCCGCGGAAGCGCTGTTCTGCAAAAATTAGGAATAATGACGTTTTTCTGATATACTTGTATATACTTTATACGTTAACTGATACTGAATGTGTTAATTTACAGATCGCAACCATGGGCCGACGACCAGCCCGTTGGTAAGTTATCTGGTACATACTTCCAGACCAAGGCCCGTTTTCTGTAGGGAAAATGGCAGCGGCGCCCTCGTCACCATGTGCACCATGTGCACCATCGGCTAATAATGCTACAAGTCCTCACGGCGCTCGTGGTTTTTGTGTGTAACGCTATTGAAATGTGACTAGACGACGCACTAAATCATTTCAATACTATGTACTTGGTTGGTGTAGCTAAAGTAATGGGGCAAAAGCGAACTCATGCTAGCATGTAGCTAGCGAACGGTTTAAAGAGTGTTGCTTCTATCATTTCACTAGGTGTTGACTGTTGTAGAAAGCTAACGCAACGTCTCTTATGGCCGGTTGAATATCGCAGATGGGATGAATATTGAAAATGTCATTGGCAGAGTCGTGACATCGGATTCTGTACAACATCCGTTGTTCGTTATGGCTTGTAACCCACTACATGTTCTGACAGTTTATTTCCTATAGTTACAGATACTGCAAGAACAAGCCCTACCCGAAGTCCCGTTTCTGTAGGGGTGTCCCAGGTGAGCGGAAATCTTTGTCTTTCTGGCCTTGGGGTTGTCATGTCAACAAGTGAACCATTGCCGTCTATTAAGCCGACCAGGTTTGCTCTCCTGTGCGCTTCTGGTGTGCAATGGCTGCAGACAGTGAGTCTTTGGTTTGTGTATGTCCTCAGCCGGGTGGTGCTGAGTGCTCTAAAGGGACCATTGAGACAGTTTGAGACCGTTTTGGTTTATCCGCCCACTGCACTTGTATTCCTTAACAATTGTTAATGTCTATTCCGTTCTGCTTTCGTTTTTGTTTCACTTAGACCCCAAGATCAGAATCTTTGACTTGGGCAGGAAGAAGGCCAAGGTAGATGAGTTCCCTCTGTGTGGTCACATGGTCTCTGATGAGTATGAGCAGCTGTCCTCAGAAGGTAGGTGGAGAAGCAGGACCTTGTGAAACGTGTGTCCGGGCGGTTAGACTTCAAATTCAGTCCAATAAAGTGAATATAGAGATGGCATTGCAGTTCTCAAGGAACGCTAAAAACCTGCACACCTAAACATGTGTTAGAATACAGAGCATGTAGGATGCGTGTCAATCAAAAACCTTTGACTGAGTAATTTACCTCCCAATCTGCGTAGCTCTGGAGGCGGCGCGTATCTGTGCTAACAAGTACATGGTGAAGACGTGTGGTAAGGATGGCTTCCACATCCGCGTGCGGCTCCACCCCTTCCACGTCATCCGCATCAACAAAATGTTGTCCTGTGCTGGAGCTGATCGGTGAGCGATGTTTGAGTGATGCATCACAAGCTGTGGTTCTGAGCATGTGTAAGCGCATGTTCTTGAGTTAAATAAACATGCCTATGAGCCACGGTGATTCCCTTGGTAAATGAGGATGTTCTGGAAGGTTGACTGACTTGTGTCCAGGCTCCAGACCGGAATGCGTGGTGCCTTCGGTAAGCCGCTGGGTACAGTGGCTCGCGTGCACATCGGCCAGGTGATCATGTCCGTGCGCACCAAGGCCCAGAACAAGGAGCATGTGGTTGAGGCTCTCCGCAGAGCCAAGTTCAAGTTCCCTGGACGCCAGAAGGTATGTATTTAATGTTCTGCGCTCTTTCATCCAATCCTGCAGTCTACTAAAGTTACCGGTCTCGCTTTCTGTGCGCTTCTGGTGTGCAATGGCTGCAGACAGTGAGTCTTTGGTTTGTGTATGTCCTCAGCCGGGTGGTGCTGAGTGCTCTAAAGGGACCATCGAGACAAATTCACAAGAATCATAGCGTAAACTTGATAGAATGTCGGAAATAATAGTTAGTAATCTTTCACATGCCTTGATTGTGAAGATTCTCTAAAGCTAAGCTGAATTCTCTCCCCTCAGATTCACATCTCCAAGAAGTACGGCTTCACGAAGTTCAACGCGACGGACTTCGATGAGATGATGGCGGAGAAGCGTCTGATTCCTGACGGCTGTGGGGTGAAGTACATCCCCAGCAGAGGGCCCCTGGCCCGGTGGAAGGTCCTGCATGCCAACTAGAGCTGCTGCTGCTGTTGACTCCACCTTACAAAACCTATTAAAATGGCTTTGAACAATTCCTCTTTACTTGTGTTCTTTCCATTTAATCCCAAAGTACATGCTTCTGAAAGGCCCTGCTCATATTATTCAGTGTTTTCATATTAACAACTTAACCATAATCTTAAACACTTATCTCATGTTTGACTGCAATGTGTACGTTGCACTATGATGTGAATGTAGCCATGGTCTTTCTTTGGTTTGGTCCCATAGTTCAGACTTGGCTGATGAAAAACCAATTGGGTGGATACAGTAGACTGAACCTGGGGGAAAGTTGTTGATTCTGTGGTTTCAACTAGCTTTAATTGCAATTAGCATCTACATATTTTCTTTACTTTCCATTCAGAATTAGATGGGTATTGGAATAAGTAAAACTAACCAACTGTTGCAGTAACCGCAGTAGATGGTACATAGTTGAGGAAGGCAGAAACAGACTAAGAATTTAGGATTGCAGTTGGAGGCATCCTAAGCGAAGCGTGTTTTGAATGCCCATCATGTGCTACTGATCAGCATAGCTATACTCTAAAGACCTTCCTAAGCTCCAACCTAAATATACAATTAGGCCTATTTTGCATTGGCTACTGTCTGTGCAATGGAATGCACACAACCAACTAGGCCTATGCTGTCAGCTATGCAGGCCTAAACTAACATAGTCATGGCTTTACAATTGCTCGACAATGACGCAATCACGGTCTGATTGGATATATTCTACCCATACATCATTTACCACCATTAGACATTGGACCCATTCTGAATAGATTCAGGCCTAACCTTAAGCCCGAAGAATGCTGACATTGGCACATGAAGTTGAACCACAATACACCCTTAAACTTCATGCAATAATTTTTCTTTTTTAAAGGTGAAGCTTTATTTGTATTAGAAAAAACTAATGATACTTTGAAAGATGTGTTGTAAGCCTCCAAAAAATACTTTGAAACTTTGTGCTGGCTGTTGAAAACCATTAGACCTTCAATGCCAAACAATATCACATTGTATCATGTAGTAAAGGTCAGAAAACATGAAGCAAACAGCAACCAGTCTACGTCTTTGTTGTGCTGGATTCTCTATTAATGGCCGTTCTAAAATATTGCTTTCTGTGATTTATATGTATTATATTGATATTGGCCATGCTGTTGGCCAGGGCCAGCTGAGCAGCTCATCAGGTTGTACCACTAATTAGCGTGGACACTGACCGCAGTAGTGTCAATTGTTATTTCGTAAAGGCAAATCGATCGCAGTTTATCATTAAAATAGCTTTAATACAATTAGCTAACACAATTTGTATCTTTAAGTACTTTGTGTGTCTGGGTTTCTTTGACACGTGGAAAAGGCAGAATATGTAAAAAAAAAAACACATTCAACATATTAACATTTACTGACCCATTTCTCTATATTTTCTACACCATAGCAGTGAGATCTAGTAAATCCTGGTATCCAAAGTATTACAAATGTTTTCTTTACCAAGTTAAAAGATGTCACAACCCTTCAATGTTTGATTTCACTTGAAAATACCATAAACCATATACCCAAAATACAGGTATATGACTATTAGAAGGAACTATTTATACTTTATGAAAGTCATAACTTTTCAACTTCTAAAAACCCAAAATGAATAATAAACAAAACACATATCAAACAAGCTCTGAATTAATATTTTCAATATAATGTAATAGCATGGAACAATTTAAATGTCTATCACCTCAAAATACCCCAGTTCAATCTCTCCATATTTGAAATGGGGTTAACCCACAACCCTTTGAAGGAGAAGGTTGTATGTGAGATAAAAATCGGAATATATATTTGATATGGTAGTAGACTAGACTATCCAGACCTGTACATTGCTGATTTCATCCACAAACCTTCTAAGGGGGTGTGTAAACAGGTAGGTGTTCTCGGCCTGCCGCACCTCCAATGATGCCCTCTGGTCAGCTGCATGGTGATCAGCAGGGGACTTCCTTTCACTGTTTCCCTTCTTTCCCCCCGGGACATCTCGGGATGGTGGAACAGTGACTGGGACATCTCCCAGCAGCCGGCCTTCGGGTCAGGTGTTACTTCACTCTCCTTCCTCCTGAGCCGCAGCCAGAAGCTTGACTTCTCTGCTTCCTCTGCCAGTTCTCTCGTGGCTTTCTGCAGCTTCCTGCATTTGGCAGCCAGCTCCGAGTACTTCGCCTTCTTCCTCTCATAGGCTGCTTCAGCAACCCCCTCCCATGGGACGGTCAGCTCAATGAGAAGGGCCTTAGTGAGAGTGGACCACATCATTATGTCGGGCCGGAGGGATGTTACGGTGAATTCCTTGGGGAACCTAAGTGGTCATCCGAGGTCCACCCTCATGTTCCACTCCTTGACGGGGGAGAGAAGTTGTCGTGGATTTGGTGCTCTGGAAGTGGTGGGATGCCTCCATCAGCTTCCAGTCTTCTGCCCTCTTGAAGGCAACCTTCTGCCAACCTTTTGAGGATGTAGCGCCATCTGTAACACCCTTGAGACAGTGCGGTCTTGCAGCCAGTACGTGCTGGGAGACTTGCATCAGGGGTGTTGCAAAGGAAGCAGCTCTCTTGCTTGCCAAACCAATGGAGCAGTGGTCAAGTTTAACCTTATGGTAGGACTAACTTGATATAGGTTTTTAAGTGCAATATAAATGTGGGAGTGTGTGTGGTTGATGGCTGGTTTAAGCAGCCTCACCTGGCCCGAGTCAGACTGATTGGAATCTGGAGCTGGGTGAGGCTGCACACCTGTTGCACATTGAGCAATCAGTGTGCACAGGTTAAACCAGCCATCATCGCACACACTCAGGGAAAAAGAGCAAAAGGGAAGTTTTGGATGGATAGGTGAGGAAAGAGCAGAGCAGAGCAGAGCAGAGCAGAGCAGAGCAGAGCAGAGCAGAGCAGAGCAGAGCAGAGCAGAGCAGAGCAGAGCAGAGCAGAGCAGAGCAGAGCAGAGCAGAGCAGAGCAGAGCAGAGCAGAGCAGAGCAGAGCAGAGCAGAGCAGAGCAGAGCAGAGCAGAGCAGAGCAGAGCAGAGCAGAGCAGAGCAGAGCAGAGCAGAGCAGAGCAGAGCAGAGCAGAGCAGAGCAGAGCAGAGCAGAGCAGAGCAGAGCAGAGCAGAGCAGAGCGCCCAAGGAATTGAGTTTTGCTCAACTGTCCTGTGGCCTGTTATGCCAGCCTGGATGCTGAATATTGCTTGTGTAGACCTGGAGTTGCTGAATATCAAGTGCAGGAATAAGACCGTAGACATAGTTCAAGAATATTACGACTATAGAGATATAAATTATGGTGGTTATGTACTGATGGCTCGAAAGATTTACTGACAGGAGCAACGGGGGCTGCAGTGGTGATTCCCAGTTATCAGACTGGAGTCAGTAGGAGAACTTCAGACTATTTAAGTGTGTATGCAGTTGAAATGCTTGGACTTTTGTTAGCTGTACGATGGGTGGAAGAGGTGATGGTGCGCAATGTACTCATTTGTAGTGACTCAGTGTCAGCGCTGTCGAGTCTCAAATCAGGATCAGCCAGAAACCACCAAGAACTTGTGTATGAAATTTTGTTTATAAATTCAAGGTTTGTTGATCAGGGTGTGAATGTGGTGTTCATGTGGGTCCCTGCTCATGCAGGAATACCAGGTAATGAACGAGTGGATAAATTGGCAAAGGAGGCGGTTAAGAAGGGTAATGTAGAACTGAATACTAAACTATCAAAATCAGAGGGGAAAAACATTGTGTGGGAAGAAATGTCCAAACAGTGGCAACAGTATTGGGATGGTGGAAATAAAGGGAGTAAATTGCATATGATTCAGGCTAAAGTAGGCCAAGGAGGGGTGAGTTACAGTGGGTTTAATCGACAAGATCAAGTAATTATCAGCAAACTGAGAATTGGACACAGTAGGTTAAATAGTACACTTTTTATATTGGGAAAACATCCGACTGACTATTGTAGTTTGTGTGAGGAAATGGAGACAGTGGAGCATGTCTTGATGTCATGCAGGAAATATATTCGAGAAAGAGGGGTTATGTTTGCTGGATTACGGAAATTAGGTTTAGTTGGACTTGAGAGTGGAGTTATCGTTAATGGAAGGAAATATTTGTTTGCGTTTTTGAAAGACACTGGTCTATTTAGGAAATTGTAGTTTAATGTATTGGTATGAATAAATAGATAATGGGTAATTGTCTGTAGGAGGCAGTAATGCAACGACTTGGATGCCAACTGCCGTTAAAACTAAAAGAAGAAGACACTCAGGGAGAGATCTCCCACATGGCAGCATGGATCACCATCTGTTTGTATCATTATACGCAACCTTGGCGATAAACTGGTTTAACATCACCACCCTGTGTCCATTGTTTGGAGGAGCCCGAGGAAAGTCACCTAGGTGGCGTGTAGCTGGACTTTGCTACAATAAATAGCATTGGCATAATAAAATATGCAATTATCTCTAAATTCTGAGGATCAAGCCAGTTCCTTTTAACACGATTCCTAGTCCAAAATGACCAGTGGACAGATGTACAGCTCAGGTAAGACATTGGAGTAACGCAGCATACTGTTCGGTGGGACAGCAGTGCTTGTGTTGAATATATGCAAGAGGAGAATCACTGAACCATAATCACTCTCCACACATTTATTAAGTTTCACAGCAGCAATACAACACAGGACCACATCCAGGACCTCTTATAAACAGCATTCACCATGATTCATACATTAAATAAATCAAATACAAATAATGGTTCACATAAAAACTAAAGAACTGGTAGTGCTTTAGACGGATTGTTTGAGCGAAAAAGAAGTACCATCAACCTGTAGCTAATTTGTAAATAATTATATTTCATTTCTTTACATTTTCTTGGTCACTTCCAGTTGGTTAATCACATCCTCCCTTGTATCAACAGTACATCACAATTTATACACTACTGTAAACGATGAATTCCCTTAAGAGACATCTTGTGTTACTTCAATGAGACATTCGAAATAAATAAATAAATACAATAAAAATCAACAACTTAAGTTTACACATCAATTAACACTAATGTAAACACGTCAAACAACACCAATAAATAGCTTTTATAATGTATGCTGCATATTTCCCTTTATGTACAGTTGTAACCCTCCATTTTGGGGAAGGTTTGCGCCATACGCCCTGAACACTAACCCAATTCTGAAATGCCCTTTCTTCAAAATAGCATTTTGTTTAACTTTAGTGTTGACGCCTAACTACGGTCAAACGAGAGACGGAATGAATGCAGGGACAGCCGGGGTGGAAGGACCGCGAGGGCGCAGAGAGAAACGCAGGGCGGGTATGCATCACTCTGTTTGGGGCACAGATATGGCCGGGCCCTTGGGGTCGTCGAAGCGATCCATAGTGCGGAGCTGCATGATCATGTGCAGGCCGTAGGTCAGCACTAGGACCATGAGGAGACTGGTCATCAGGCCCATCCAGATGCCGGGGGTGAAGAAGCCCGCACAGTCGCTGGCATAGGAGAAGTCACCGCCTGTGACATTGAAGCCCTGGATCTGTACAGTGAACATCAGAGAGGGAGGAGGAGGGGGGGGGGAGGGAGAAGGGAAAATAGAGGAAGAGCTGTAATCATATTCAAGCTTCATTCTCTTTTGACCCCGAATCACACCTTCTCTCCATGTGCTTACTTGGAAGTTGTCAAAAGAGACCCTCCATTGATTGGCTGGGTCTTTGGCGGAGCGTGGGAACAGGGCGGGCCAGCGGAAGCTGCTGACTGAATGGCAGCGGTACGAGTACTCGGCTGGAGCGTAGACGTTGCGGCTGCCGTTGAAGGTGGCTTTGGTTCCGTCGTATTCCAGCTCCACTTCGTCCATCGTGAACCAGCGGCGAGCGGACACCTGGTAGTGACGCTGGCTCATCGCAAAGCTTTACAGCACACACACGCAACCGTGTGGCAATAATTAATGACAAACTCAAGACATCTTAGGTGGAATAAATAAACAAGTGTCTGTGGGCGTCTACAAGCGTCCAGGCTTTTCTCTATGCACTCACATCAACTTGAAGTTCCGATGGCCGAGCACGCCTTCGTAGTTCAGAACCAGCCTTACAAGAAGAAGCCAGGGCAGTAGATTAGATGGAAAGGGAGAGAGAAGATCAAAACATTTAAATAACATTTTAAACAACACTCTTGAAAAAACAAAGCAGTAACTTTGCAGTTTACGGATTAAACCAAACTCAAGGCGCTGCCACCACCACCTACCTTGCCTTGGTCTGGTCACACATTGAGCCGTGGAGTTTGGGACTGACACCCTCCCCAAATGTGGAAGGAGTGAGGTCATGATCCTCCCAGCGCCCACCTCTCAGGATGCTAACAGACAGGCCTGTGGCCCACAGGAGGATGCAGGTGCTATCCCGCTCCTGGACACAACGAATCAGAGGCTCAGAAACAGAGGATGTGGAGGGAGGGAGGGAGGGAGGGAGGGAGGGAGGGAGATCGAGAGAGAGAGAGAGAGACCAAGTGCAGGGGTCAATAGGGAAAGTATAGTTTTGGCACAAAGCAAAAGTGAGAAAACACAATAATGGCTTAGTGAGTTAAGGCCTATTAATACAGGTAAATGTGTTAATCACACTAAGCATACTACACCAGGTCTCCCTAGACAGATTGTCCTCCTCCGATTTCATCACAACTATGCTTCTACTGATTCATTTATTTTTTAAGCTGAATACCTTAGATTGATATAATTCCATTTTCTAAAAGTGAGCATAAAACAAAAATCAAAAAAGGAGAGTTGACATTGGTGCAGTTCCAGAATGTTCATTTACAAAAACAAACACTGTACAGACAATAATATAGATTCACAAAAATCCAGTAAATCGCTATAATTGCATTCAAATCAAATGAAGGCCATGATGTTTAGAGAAAGGCCATAACAGTACGAATATAAACTGTCCAATGGAAAAGACAACATGGGGTAAGCAAATCCGACCGACCGAAGAGACTTTGTTTTAGACCAAACCAGCCGGCTCACCTTAAATTCCACTGGGCTGTAGATCCCAGCCTTCTCCTTCACCTTGCGCTGCCTCTCCCTCTCTCGCTCCCTCTCCTTGTGACTGCCCCTGGCCTGCAGCAGAGAGCGGCCCCCGCCGCCTCCCGCCTCCAGGGACAGAGCTGCTGCTGCTGCCTCCTACACAACCAGGGTTGGAAGATACACGCAGAAGGTCAGAAACCCCATGAAATGATGGCCACCTGATATGGTCATTGTTGGATTATTCCTTCAAACGGTGTGGTTCATAATGTAGCACTACAAGTAGGGAAGTTATTACCAGATCCTGCATGGTAGACACATGGTCACTTACCTGTGAGGGCCGCAGGGCTGTGTAAATGGCCACATATGGGACAGACTGGGTCTTCATGATGCTCAACACCTGGCCAATAACCTCATCTAGGTACAAACATTGTATTAAATTAAATGCAGCAAACAAGACGTCTCATGACCAACACATGATTCATCTTAAAGAGATGTTAGGCTGCAGTGGTTAATGATAATTCTGATAATGAAAGGACATTTGATGGAAGACATCTGGATCATATACTTGACTAGAAGCACCCACCATTGCCACTAAGAATCTCTTTAGCAGACATCAGATCTGCCCTGTAAGACAAAGAAACCCCAAATAAACTCAGTCACAAGTTGAGACCCTGTATCCATTTAACCAACAAGACAAAACACAAGTTTTACAGATGCGACAAGCAGAACAATATGCTATATGGCCTCTTATGAGAACCAATCTTAAAAAGTGTGTGTGAGTGCTCTGGTACAATTGTTCATCTGTTCATTTGCTCAACACCTGTGTGTGTGTGTGTGTGTGTGTGTGTGTGTGTGTGTGTGTGTTCTTACCCAGTGCCGTAGGGCAGCCTAAAGACCAGCAAGGCTGGCGAAGAAGAATTGAGCCTCAGCTGGCTGAGCGTTTCGGCATCCATATAAAGAGGGGAGGTTTCAAGTTGGTCCTGCAGCGCTCCAATCACTGCATTGGAAGCTGGCCAGGACACAGCAGGTAGCACCAGAGGGGATGGCGAGGATAAAAGCGCCCTCTACAGCACATGGGGAGAAAGACAACCAACATATTAAACGGAGTGTAAAGGCCTGAGAAACACAGTACTCCACCAGCGCTCTGATTGTAATGATAACTAACAGAACAAAACAATGAAAAAGGTTTTAGTTGGCTAGACCAGTAACAATTTTAAAGTGTCAAAGTAGTAATATTGATTTACATTGAAATCAATATTACACATAGATGTGAATCAGGATCACAATTCACAACAAGACTTACTCTTTCAACTGCAGAGTGGGAATACATCTTACCTCAAGATTTGGGAAAGCACTGTCCTGCTTGTTTCCAAAAGCTCCCCCATAAATGGTGAAGTCCTCAATGCTCATCTGAGGACGAACAGAAAGCAGAAAAGCATTCAATGTGACTTAACCTTCAACCCTTTAAGTAGGTTATACCTCAGAATGTGATGTTCGTGTACTGACAGTCCTCATCTCGACACACTAGTCACGGGTGTAGCCGTACCTTGTCCTGTAGGAAGAGCAGTACATTCCGTGGGCCGGAAGTGAGCGCTTTCTGCAGGTAAGCGTCGAGCTGATCCCGGCCAACGATGTGACCTGCGGCCGGGGGCGACTGAGACGGCAGGGACAACCTGGTGCAAACAAAGCGCCTTCGGTAAGTCGAGTGATGGATGGCAGCAAGAACGCGACCATTGACCGTTTCTACGTTGGCATTTTCATAATTCGATTATTAACAAGTGTCAATATTGTGTAAAACAAATGAATTGAATGTAATGGTTGTATAGCCGCTCGGAACTCCAAATAACAAAGGTAAAAAATAAATAAAGACTTAAATAAATACTGCGGTCATTCTAGTGGCATTATAAGCTAGCAAAGCGACGCCACCCCGCTAGCTGCTCAACATAAAGGTCAGTTAGCATAACCAATAATACCGACCCTGCACTTGTCCATAGCATTAATGGCACCTGCTCGTCGCATTTGCCCGTATTCAATACGGTGACTAAAACGACAAATGATGCCGAGATGCTGCAAAAGACCCGCATCTTCGTGGTCGCCATCTTGGAGAATCCACTTGACAGGTGACGTCAGTACACGTCACGTGACAGTCCATGGCCCGTAGGCGTGCGTGTTCTTCTTTCAACGGTCAGCGTCATGTTCCGATGGAAAATACCATTACAAAATCACTAAGGGAAACAAATAGATGTGGGTTATAGTAAACAGTATAGTAAACAAAGGTTGACATATCCTCACGTCCTAGAGAGGGTTAAGCGTCATGGTGAGTGTAGATGTGCGCATGTGTGGAGCTCCGTCTCATTATATCGCTCACACACAACGACGGCATTAAAAAAGTATCTCAAGTTGCCGTGGGTCGTAACCATGGCGATAACACGCCCCCCTCCTTCCCAGAACTCCCAGCCCGAAACGCATTTTTAACATGTCAGTGTTGGGAATCAGGCTGAAACAGTGGGTTCACTGGCTCTTTACCGTTATAGGGAACCACTGAGGAGGGATCAGCGCAGCTTCACTGGTTTTGGGTGATAAAGCCCCGGGGGGTATTGCGCAATACCAGCAAGAGCGCAATACCAGCAAGAGCGTGTCGTCTCAAACGGTCAACGGCGCAGCAAGAACGTTCTCCCCAAGAACAGTACGTTCTTCCCAAGAACACAGTCCGTTCTTTGCATTCTTGGTATTGATAAAGGCCCAAGGTCGCCCCATAATGACATATAATTCCCTGATTAATTACTAAAACAGTGAAAAAAAGCATTGCTTCTTAGATAATAACGGACATTTCAATGCTCCTATTGATCCAAAATTTGACCTTGCAATGTTCATAGACACTGCAATTTATAATAGCATGTCGCAACTCACGAAATATTAGTTTGTAGAGACTCAAATATACAATAAAATAGATAACTTGGAAAATAACTGGTAAAATTCTTTATTGGCAAATGTATTTAGTGAGGCAATAATAAGGCAATATGTTGGTCAAGTAATCACAGATCCCCTCTGTGGCATTATCTCAGTTCCTTTCAGTTTGAAAAACACGTGATTCCAATATGAGGGTTAATAAATCTATTCAAAAGTGGTTCACAAAATATATCTAAAAGGAAATGGTTTTGTTAATGTTGGTGATGTACCAATGCTTTGCTGACCATCAAATGACAAATGGATACTTTCCAGTAATAATTTAGATACAAGTATGTGCATGGTTGATTCAGCTGCCAAAAGAGATAGCATGAGAAGATACCATGAATTAATTTAATTACACCCTTCAAGAGTTTGTAAATCACTACATCATCATGCATCTTTCCAACAACTTTCCTTCCATTTCTTTTCTCAAACGGATTGACTTCTCTTCCGTTCATCATTAAATAAAGCCTTCATACACTGGTGTGATTGAATACATCACACTTGGGGTGCAGGCAAACCACAGTGGGAACCATCATGTAACCCTGTCATCACAAGACAAGAGGTAACCCTACACATCAAGTTTAAACACAACTAAGCACCTTCCCAGCACTTATAATGTAGAAATGGCATCCACATATGACATGTTTACAATTCATTAAATAAATACTCACAAAACATTCACTTAGTTACAATATGGACTGGTGTGAAGAACTCCAGAAAATGAATCATGTGTTTTCCAATCAATTATTTAGAATATAATTATGGAAAATAAAAAACATCAGAACCACTACTCAAGTATTGGTTGTCAACTGATTTGCAAAGCGAACTGTATTGCAAAAATATTTATATATAAAATACCTCCTTGATAATGATCAGGGTTGCTACCTGGTATGTCTGTACCAGGTAACGCTACCGTAAACGTTGTGATAAAATGTGGAACTAGCACGTCCACATTTCCTGAGTATTAATTGTTCTGCATGGCGAGGTCGCCTGGTGGTAAACCACACCAATGGCTCAGAAGAGGTCACAGCGTTTGATCGGAGACGGGAGGCACGCATCGGCCTTAGTGTGCTCATAGTCCTCATCAGATCCTCCCCAAGGCTTGAGCCCATGCACTGAGGTCCTCCTGGGGTCTTATGGTCTGCTTTGTATCTGCCCATGGAGGGCCTCTGCCTGGGCTTTCAGACTGTGAAATTCCCCCTGGATGAAATCAGTCAGGACCTTTCTCATCACCAGCTGAGTAAAGGTAAGATGAAAAGAACATATCAGCATTTGTTCCTTTATTTGTTTTTTTTATGACATTTCTGATGCAGTATTTGACATGCTGAAAGCAGTTTTTCACCTGGCTCTTATTTTCTGCCCTGAGCGTCTCCACCAGCTCTTTCACACTGAATGGTTTCCCCACAAGGACCGTGATCTTCTATGTTGGAACACACAGAGTAATAATAAAGCTAGGGGTGAGGTTTGCGAAAATTCCCCTCGTTGTAGCTCATTTACATAGTCATATTATTCACCTATTCAACACCAAAAATGCAATCATGTTTTCACCCCCCTGAAATAAAGCCCTCCTTTAAATCCTGTAGGATCAAATCACATTCCTCCTTGGTTTTGTCCTGTGCTAATTGCCTGCTTTACTTAATAATAATAAACGATACCAAGTCCTATGAAGGAACTAAGATATGTTCTCGATGCTAGTTCACATTGACTAGTTTTTCCCCATACAAATCACATTAATACAGTATCCATACACCAATTGTCATGCGTAAAAGCACATAGAACGTGTTTAGTTCAAATGTAAAGCATTAATCTGCCATCTAAGATTAGATGAGTGTGACAAAATATTTTACGAATCTGTTAACTCAGGTTTTAATTGCTCTGGCCCCCCTCCGGTTCAGACAGATCTCCAGTCAAACTGGCCCGGGTCGGGCCAATCACAACCCTTTATCCAATATGGGGCGGGTTTGATACCATGACCGAACAGAGGAGCACCGTTGAGGCAAACTCGTGAACAACCAAGATGGCTTCCGCTGATTTGGAATGGTCTGTTGAAAACGCGACAGTATTAAACGAACCGGACGGTATATTTTCTCTAAAAGAAGAACCAACAACTGCACTTAAAGTTTTGTTGAGAAGATGTGTTTGTTGTGTTTTTCTGTCGCTCAGCAGCATGTCACAAGTTTCGTTGCTCTGATTGGTTGTAGGCCTATCCAATGGCGTCCGGACACATTTTGGTCTGTGCCCGTTGATAATGCCCCCTTGGAAATTGGAAAGGAACTTAAGAGGTTCCAGACTAATACGTGTTTGCAAATTGGTCTGGCGATGTCGGGATAGCAACTTACCTTGCTGGTCTGAGGAATGTAGGGTGCCACGTTTGGCAGAACATCACTCATACCTAGAGACATAGAGAGAGACAAATAACTCAAGGTTTCCATATTCACCTGCGGTTATTATTTTTCCAATATTTGGTTTTAATGCTTGTCCTTTTTACTTTTACTGTTAAAACAGGACTCCCATTTCCAATATGAACCAGTAGTCACACAGTTGCAGCCAACAATCAGAAAATGTTGTAGATTATAATAAGGTGTGACTCACCCACATGCCACATAGGTAGTATGATGGGGTTAGCAGAGCACTCTGCTATGAGCCGACCCACACCTAAAAACAGCCCCATCATTTACATATCATTTGATTCTGACATGAACTACTAAACACAGTATTTAAAAAAGAATTGCAGTACATAGAAGGGTAATACACACTAGTACCACTACGAACAATAGACAGACGCCACAAGCTGCTTTATAAAGAAAACAGTAAGAACAGAAAGGATGCCAAATAATGTACACACACACCCCATTTGATCCGGATTAACTCTTCAGTCATGTTGACTTTACCTATTAGATGAACAAAGGCAAGTGAAAGAGTTTTTTTAAGAGGAAAATTTTGAATCAAGAAAAAGAGGAAATATTCAGAAGATGGCTCCATACCCTCTGGGAAAATGTGCACCCATTCCCCTTTATTCAACCGTTCCAGGATGAAGTCCATTCCCTTCTGATGAACCCCGTCCCCTAAGCGTCACAAAACACCACCGTTAGCATTCAACTAAATACACATGATTATTGTGACGCTGTGAGTAGAACAGGCTTTTAGCGTCAATATTGTTGATATGGGTCTACATGACATCAAGGGTTATGGTTATTATAATATTGCAATAAATCCTAAATGTTGTTTTTTCTTGGTACTAGTAACATTATTGATGTGATTAACTTGATTAACATGAAACTGTAGCACGGTGAAAAACTGTCACAAACAACAGTGTCTCATCAACAACAAAATATCAAAACCATTTGTAATTGTCTATATCACAATCAATATCTTTGATCTGTATTAACTAAAAGTTGTGCACATATCTACATACATTGACTCTTAAAATAGATGTAAATTGACTGGGAGACGGAGGCTCTGACCTCGACATACAGGAACACACTTGCCACGACTGAAAAATCGGGAGTGGAGCTCTGTTGTGAAACAGATGTCTGACGCTGTCGGAGTCCTGCCCAATGGGAAGCCAGAGATTACAAATCCACCGATGACCATGCATAGATTACTGTGTGTGTCATGTAAAGGGGTCTCAAAAAGGCGATACTAACCATCGCATCTTCCTGAAGTTCCATAGTTGCCTGAGCCGCAGCACCCCTGCCATAAACATGTCATTTTTATCACATTTTTCGAATTTTCCTGAGCATGAGAGAATGTCTGTGTCCATCTATGATTCGTTTTTTGTTTTTTTTCTGTGTCCTTACCCCAGATATGTGGGTCGTCCATACAGGACTGATGATTGGACAGTGTGATCAGGGGTGTGCCCGAGGGCCGCTGGTCCACCAAGTCTAACAGAGCAGCATGATTATGGACTGTCAGGTAGTTCATGTACTCTACAAGAAAACATTTGGGAACAGTTAGCACACTTTTGCACAGTTCCTTTCTCTGTGTGTGTGTGTGTGTGTGTGTGTGTGTGTGTGTGTGTGTGTGTGTGTGTGTGTGTGTGTGTGTGTGTGTGTGTGAGGAAGACGTACTTGTCCAGAAATATGAGTAGGATCCCACCATGCCCATAATCAGAGAGCTGGAAATCCTCCAGCCCAGACGAGGGCACTGTGGAAACGGCCATCTAACGTCCAGGGGCATTATATCACAACGTCCGACAACACTACATCCATCCACCTGACCCATGGAAGTTCACAAACTGGTCAGTTTTCAGCCATCCAATTCTTCAATAATGCATCCAAGGAATCACATCTTACAAGAAAATAATAATAACTTCGGAGAAACCACGATTTGCAGTCCACACACTAAACAACACTTAAATTGTAGTGTTGTAGACACAACATGTCTACAGATACGAGTTCTGAACAGTTCGTTTGAAATGATCGATTCATTAAATTGACCAAATACATAGGTGGTCAAATCCAAACACGTTAAACGTGTAGTTGGGTATGTCAAGTTGAACGTGTAGAGTTTAAAGATCGTCTTGCACACTAATGTAACTAAATGATAGCATCTAGAAGAGATATGCCCGTGGTCATTTGATCTAGAGTTAGTTATCTTGACAGCCAGAAGATTACTGTATCATGTTTTAATCTACATCGCAACAATGTACACATCGGCCAAAGCGTTACATATTATTAAATACAACACTTTAACCCAAACTAGCTACAATTACATCGCAAATGTAGATCATCCACAAATCCGCCTTTAATACTACCAAATGTGTGTTATCAATTTTAATGTTTAATCTCTCGGTCATTATGACACTCGTAAGGCAGACTGAACTCACCTCTCCGGAGATCATGGATGTTGAAGCGCCCTGGTCACGCACAACGACCCGGTGACCCCGGAACGAAACCAGGAACACGGAACCAGGAAATGTGGATTTGTAGTTTTTATATGTCGATGACGTCTTTTAACTTCTTTACAATCAAGACGGTTATATACCGTTATCGTATGTTTGATTGCAAATAGAACATTAAACGTAAGTGGACAGTATAGTATAACGGCACAAATAGACCTACTTTCCTCAGATTTGTAGCTTGAATCCTGAATCAGGTTTGTTGTAGGCTGAAGACTTACTCTCAACGACTTGAGACTTAAAAACAGCTCATACCTTACAATCAAAACGTTTATCGTAGCAAATTAGATGACTGGTGGCTGGCTCGATTAAAGGCTAAGACAAGTGGATATCCGTAGTTGATTTATTTCATATGCTGCAGCATTTAAAAGACACAGTTTCAAAGGCAACTCAACAAATTGGGGAGAGGAGCTCACTCTGGAGTTTCTCACATGAGAACAAAGCACATTGCAGGAATTCAGGAAGACAGGCGGCTGTGGGAAGGTAGATAGTTAAAAAAAAAGATATATAGGCTACTATGGTGTGCACATCAGAACTAATTAGTTTAAGCGAGCTGACCTCGGAATGGGGCCTTGAGTCATTTTCCATCACAATTCTCCCCTTTCGATCATATATGATCGACCAAAAGGAAAATGACCAGGAATACAAAACAATGCAGTAATACAAAATCAAACAAAATCATATCATAAGAAAACATAGTAACACTCAGTGCTGGCCGACGCGCATATGGCTCCTTGAAAAACCCCACAAGGTCAGGACTTTAAACCCGCCTTTTTGATGGGGAAAAAGGTGCGATATGGTTGCACAGCCAGTGGACCGTACAATCTAAACAAAGTCATCATCAGACAAGGAGGCAGATTATGAGGCATTGCAAGGAGGGGGACGGGGCGGGGTAGTGGGCAATAGGGGATGGGACTCGAGCTGGGCAAACAGTAATGTTGTTCGGGCGGCTACGGCGGTGGTGATTGAGATGGTTGGTCGTGGTTGTGGCGGATAGACCTCTAGACAAGGGAAAGAACAGGCAAAAGAAGCAAAAGAGTAAACAAAGGAATATAACAGTCAGAATCATAAGCCACGCCCATGGTCCCGGCATGGCCTTTCTATACCAGGTGCATGTTGTGGCCATGGGACAGTTCATGTGGCAGATGGGCACTGGTGGTGGGTCTCCTGGCTTCGGGTCACAGCCAAACCACTGGATGTCAGGTGCTGCGGAGGGGGATGACCCTTCATCCCCGGGGTCCGGTGCAGGGTGGAGGCCCGTCCTTGGTGGGGCGGTTATTGGCGTCAGTTTATGGTTTTGGAGGCAGAGCACGTCGTACACCTCCTTTGTGTCAGGTGCGGGAGCGTGTGTGCACGGGCAAATCAGTTTTGTCAAGGGCCTGGTGTGAGCGTCCGGTCCACTCCTTTGTACTTCTTGCAGTGGGAGGCATGGACCCATGACTGTCGCTCCCCCACCTTCACCACCGTGTGTGTGGTAAGGAGGACTTGGAAGGGTCCCAGCCATCGTGGTGAGCTCCATGTCTAATTTAGAGGAGAAATAGGCAACCAGGCATAACCTGTTCCCATGTTGTTGGAGGAGGTCTGACGTCATGGAGCCTCCTCTTTCTTCCACGGTCTGGGTAAAGGGTCGCGTTGGGTCTGGAAGGCCAAGCGTTGGGGACACACTGGAGCTCCAGTTTGAGGCCTCTAAATGCTTGTTCTGCTTCCGCGGACCAGATCACATGGTCCGAAGCCTGGAGTCCCTTGCCATGGGACCCTCCAGGAGTGAGTAGTTGGGAATGAACGTTCTGCAATAAGAACACATATCAAGAAAAGACATGACTTGTTTTTTAGTCACTGGCCGTGGAATGTTGGCAATGGCGTCCACACGCTTGGATGAGAGGGCTTTGCCCTCTGGTGTTAGGTTGTGGCCTAGGAAGACAACATCCTGGCAGACCCACTGAAGCTTTGAGAGGCTGGCTTTGTGTCCCTCAGACGCCAGGTGGTGTAAGAGTCGCAGAGAATCACTGCAACACTGGTCCTTAGTTGGGGAACAAACCAACAGATCATCAACATACTGTAACAATGCAGAGGCCTGCTGTAACTGACGTGATTCTAGGCTTGATTTCAGTGCTTCATTGTAAATGGTAGGTGATTCGCAGTAGCCTTGTGGCAAGCGAGTCCATGTATAGGGCTTTCCCCCAAAGTCAAAAGCAAACCATAATTGGCTGTCAGGGTCTACAGGGATGCTAAAGAAAGCACTTGCAAGGTCAACCACCGTGAACCATCCAGTGTCAGATGGTATTTGTGACAAGATGGTGTATGGGTTCGGAACATTAGGTGCGCGTGCATGGACCGCCTGGTTAACTGAAACGCCATTCGACTGGTTTTCCGTCAGGCCGTACTTTCTTAACAGAAAAAATTGGGGTTCATACTGGTGAGTTATTGCAGGGTACTATGACACCGGCGTCCACCAAAGAGGTGAAGACGGGCGTGATGCCTGTAATGGTTTCCTGTTTTAGTGGGTACTGATATCGACATGGGCGGTAGTCTGACTTAGGAGCTACCGCTACAGGCTGTGCATTCCTGACTAAGCCGACATCGTATTTGCGGTCGCCCACAGTTGTGTGGGTACATCTCGTTAGTCAGGGGAGATGGTCGAGGTCATGGTCGTGGTCACGTCTCTAGCCATGGCAGTGGTGGTCTCGAGCTGTGGGAGAACATGCAATTGGGGACGTGCTGACATCATACATGGTGTGAGGTGAGTGAGACTTAAGCGTTGAACTCTACAGGCTCGGGACACCGCTGTGTCTGGATACGAGGGATCGATCTGCCAGTCAGTGATGTGGGTACACATGGTGATGAATGGCCCCAGGTCCCTCCATCGCATGTCCGGTGCCTTTGCCAGGGAAATATGTGGGGTAGAGTTAAACAAATCAAACAATAACTGTTGTTTGGGATCTAGTTGAATTGCCACTGCTGCCTGTGTTGTTGACCAGAAAAGAAATAAACCCTCAATGGCGAAAAAAATCATTGACATACTCAGCATCAGGTCCCTGTGATAGGTGGGCGGTTACATGTAAATGCTCAGCCTGCATGTGTTGCAATGTGGGACAGAGCTTGTGTGCCAGATCAGTGAGATGTGTTGCATCATTGTGGTTGACGCCCCATTGATACACGTAGGTGGGCGGGTGTTTCAGTGTGGGGTGCGAGACGAGTGTGCGAGTGGACGCGCTCTGGGTGATGTCTATCCCTGTGGCTGTGGAGGTCAAGCAAATACCAAGTGCGATCATGAGGTCTCTGCCTAATAAGTTTAAACGAACCACATTTGCTATATAAGAAAGAATGCTTCAGGCGTGTTTGTTCTTTGGGGTCTGTTGAGCTACCATATATACATGACATTGGAATGGTAAATGATTCCTTTATGCTCACCCCCGAAGCCCCCAGTGACACCACAAATCGGCCTGCCTCTTTAACATTGGGATGGTCTTTTAATGTTAACATGCTGTTTGTGGCCCCTGAATTAACAATAAAAGTGGTTTCATGTCCATGTACATACATTGTTGTTAACGGTAGCTTCTGATATGCCTCTGAGGTAATTTGTGCATATGTCCCTGTGACGTCCTGTCTTTCTACTTCCTCAAGCCTTTCTATCGTTCTAACAATCTGTGTATGCATGTCAGTAGATGTCGTCAATAGGTTAGTGTGTGTTGTTGAAGCTAGCAGTTCTTCATTGCGGTGTGCGTGTGGGTGTTTGTTACCGCCTTTCTGTTCGTCCTCGTCCGGTCGCACCGTCGCCTCTCCGCATGTCCACCCGGCCGCCAGTCAATCGGCCTGTGCTCGTGGTCCTCGCCTTCCCCAGTCGTCTCCCTGCCTCTCCCTTCTTGGCCATGGGCAGTCTCTCATCCAATAGTCGCTGGCTCCACAGTGAAAGCACCCTAGGTCTCTCATGTCGGTCCCACGATAGCCTCTGGTGTTCCCGCCGTGAGGTCGTGTGCCCCCACGTCGTGGACCATATGCGTCTCTCCCTGGCCCCCTCCGCTGATGTCGGGGCCACTGTTCGTGGTTGTTGAGCTGGGTTCCGTGGTTGCGGGCTAAGTCTGTGACCGTCTGCAGCAAGTCGAGTTGGATTAGTTCTTTGCCTCGGCCTTCTTTATTTTCTCGCCTGTTCTTCTCCTCCTGTAACTTCGTCTCAGCAGCCTGTCGCTGCACCTCAGCTTCCCGGCGCTGCACCTCAGCTTCCCAGCGCTGCACCTCAGCTTCCCAGCGCTGCACCTCAGCTTCCCAGCGCTGCACCTCAGCTTCCCGGCGCTGCACCTTAGCTTGCCGGCGCTGCACCTCAGCTTCCCGGCGCTGCGCCTCAGCTTCCCGCTGCGCCTCAGCTTCCCGCTGCACCTCAGCTTCCCAGCGCTGCGCCTCAGCTTCCCGGCGCTGCACCTCAGCTTCCCGCTGCGCCTCAGCTTCCCGCAGCTTCGTCTCAGCATGGAGGGCGTGCTTGCGGATTTTTGTGAGACGTGCAGTTGTAAGCCCGACGCACGTCTTGCGTATGCTGTCACTGATTGTTTGGTGGAGGCCATCCAAAAATGCCCTGCTGAGGTAGCATTCCCACACGCTCCTCTCGTTCTTGTTTTGCCCAGGCGCTGGCTCGGCTAGGCCGCTGTATTGTTCAAATACTGCGTGGAGGCGGGTGTAATATTGTTCTACACCCTCATCTGCTGTTTGTTTGCAGCCCTCGATTGCTATCATGTCCACTTTTGGGGGAAAGGCAGCGATTATTGCTGTGCCGATGTTCCCGATGTAGGTCACGTATCTGTCATTAGCGGCATTGGTCCACTCGACCTGTGTCATGTTGGCCGCGGGGTCATCTCGGAGGACCGCTTTAATTTTGCTGAAATTCGCTGCTCCTAGTTTACTCATCAGCAGCCGCCGTATTCCGACTAGGGTCGGCCGGAACTCGTGGCAGAAGAGAGTGAACTCTGCAGAGAATTTCGCTCCACCCGCCGTGATGTCCGGCAGGTGACTCATCGCGTCCTTCATCTCGGTGTCAGTCCAGGGTCGGTAGACGAGCATCGCTTGGCCATCACCCCCCGCCACCTGGATCCCGAGTACGGTCAGTTGTGGTGGCGGTGGGACCATGGGGAGGTTGTGTCCAAGACCTCCCTTTATGTTTTCTCCGTCACCGGAGGGGATGGCGCTGGCGTAGGTTGGTGTGCCGCTGTGGGTCAGTTCAGGGTCCTGACTACTTGTGGCCGGTTGGGGAGAGTAGTCTGGAGGTGCACAAACGGTGGCAGGGGCTCTGTCTCTGAGAACCATCTGGTGGGCTGAGGGTGCTCCCCCCTGTCTGGGAAGGTCTCCGGCCTGTTGGAGGGATGCCAAGGAAGGGTAGATAGACCGAGATGGTTCTCCGGCTGGGGTGGGGGAGGGTTGCGCTGGTCGGGCCTGGTCCTGGGCAGCGGGTGGTGGACACACGTCGAGGTCCGGGCGTACCTTCAGAAACTTAGGAGCAGTAACGATGGGTGGGTCACTGTACTTCACACATTTTTTACTTGCTCTCCTTTTCTCTCTAAGTTCTGCTTCAGTTTTCCAAGATTTAAGAGCCTTTGCTTGACTGTCAAAAATAGCCAAGCTCCCTGTTCTCACTCGTTTCTTTTTCATTAATTTGTCCTTATCCGCCCCTAATTTATTATCTAATTTATTTATTTGATTTACTGATAAACTTCCCCCTTGGGGAAAACCACAATGTTTATACCAATGTTCCACATGTGCAATGGCATGTGGTCCGTACTTTTTCTCCATAAACTCCTCGATGTTCCCTGAAGCCACTCGCGGCTTACCATTGTTGTTACCCATTTTTTTCTTTCGTACTACAGTAACGTTAGTGTGATAATATTAGTCCGGATAATATTTCACCCCTTTTAAGTTGACAATAGCCACGTTTTATGACAATATTATCTTTCCCAAAGACAATACTTCAATGCTGTATTTTCAGCTTTTGTGTCAGTCCTTCAAACGGCCCACCGTGAGTTATGTTTTGAGTTCGCTGGATCCCGGTGGTGACAGTCGTCCGGAGATCAGGGACGCGGTCCTCTCGTCACTCGACTTGATGTTCGGTGGTAGAGACACGTTTTCCCGTGGATGGTGACTCCCCTCCGTCCCGTCCTTCCTTCCGACGATCAACCTCGGGATCCTGTTCTTGACGCCAAATTGTTGTAGCAAATTAGATGACTGGTGGCTGGCTCGATTAAAGGCTAAGACAAATGGATATCCGTAGTTGATTTATTTCATATGCTGCAGCATATAAAAGACACAGTTTCAAAGGCAACTCCACGCAGAGCAGAGTTCTCAAGAAAAAGCGCACTGAATAGAGGAGTGAAGCCCTTTTTGTAGAGTGGAGCAAACACCATCTCAGAAGTGACACTAGATGGCGCCATTTACCATCTATAACTGGTTCAACGCACGGACACCTGGTCGTAATTCACCATCTATGTTGCCACTTATTATTTACAACGGGTACACTGTACGGTCAAGGCTGGATACATGATTTAGGGAGAGGATATGCAGTCAAGGCCAGACACAAATTGGGGAGAGGAGCTTGCTCTGGAGTTTCTCACATGAGAACACAATGCAGGAATACAGGAGAAACAGGCAGCTGTGGGGAGGTAGATAGTTGCAAAGACAGATAGGCCGCTACAGTGTGCACATATCAACTTTAACATCAGAACTAATTAGCTTAAGCGAGCTGACCTCGGAATGGGGCCGTGAGTCATTTTCCATCACAGTTTATGCAATGACTCCAAACCTTTATTATATTTATGCTATACTATACTATATACTATGTGTAAGGATTTCAACGTTTAACTTTAAACTTACTCCACATAAACATACATGTGATTTACCTATTAACCTATCTCACTATCCAAACTTCATCTACATTTACCTACTAACCTATCTAGAACATCATAGAAACCACCTACAACCACCCAGAACACCACCACCTACTACACCCAGAACACCACCACCTACACCACCACCTACAACACCCAGAACACCACCACCTACAACACCCAGAACACCACCTACACCACCCAGAACACCACCACCTACTACACCCTACAACACCCAGAACACCACCACCTACTACACCCTACAACACCCAGAACACCACCACCTACACCATGTGGTGGAAAAATGACTTCAGGCCCTATTCCAAAGTTAGCTTGCTTAAACTAGTTGGTTTAGGCACTCAACTTGTTGTGCGCACACTATAGTGTCCTATCTGTTTTCTTTTAATTATCTGCCTCCCCCAACTGCATGTTATCCTTCCTTGTGTTATCAGGTGAGAACATCTTGAGCAAGCCCCTCTTTTGAACATTGGGTCTGTTCTTGACTGCATATCTTATCTTGACCGTGCGACGTACCCGCCATAAATAATAGGTGGCGCTGTAACTGTCGGGCTGCGACCGAGCGACCGTAGGTTGCACGCGACATAGTGGCGCCATAAATGTTGAGCTACGACCAGGCGTATGGCTTTATCTATGCATTGAACCAGTTATAGATGGTAAAAGGTGCCATCTAGTGTTACTTTTAAATGTTGTTTGTTTTACCCTACAAAAGGCCTTCCCTCCTTTGCTCAGCGCGCCTTTTCTCGAGAACTCTGTCCTGTACGGAGTTGCCTTTGAAACTGCGTCTTTGAAATGCTGCAGCGTATGAAATAAACCAACTACGGATATCCATTTGTCTTAGCCTTTTAAATCGAGCCAGCCACCAGTTGTATAATTTTCCACGACAACCACCACCTACAACACCCAGAACACCACCACCTACAACACCCAGAACATCACCACCTACAACACCCAGAACACCACCACCTACAACACCCAGAACACCACCACCTACAACACCCAGAACACCACCACCTACAACACCCAGAACACCCCCACCTACTACACCCAGAACACCACCACCTACAACACCCTACACCACCCAGAACACCACCACCTACTACACCCAGAACACCACCACCTATAACACCCAGAGCATCACCACCTACACCACCCAGAACCCCACCACCTACAACACCCTACACCACCCAGAACACCACCACCTACAACCCCCAGAACATCACCACCTACACCACCCAGAACACCACCACCTACTACACCCAGAACACCACCACCTACTACACCCAGAACACCACCACCTACAACACCCAGAACACCACCACCTACTACACCCAGAACACCACCACCTACAACACCCTACACCACCCAGAACACCACCACCTACAACACCCTACACCACCCAGAACACCACCACCTACTACACCCAGAACACCACCACCTACAACACCCAGAACATCACCACCTAGACCACCCAGAACACCACCACCTACAACACCCAACACCACCCAGAACACCACCACCTACTACACCCAGAACACCACCACCTACAACACCCAGAACATCACCACCTACAACACCCTACCCTACCCCACCCAGAACACCACCACCTACACCACCCAGAACACCACCACCTACACCACCCAGAACACCACCACCTACAACCCCCAGAACACCACCACCTACACCACCCAGAACACCACCACCTACAACACCCTACCCTACCCCACCCAGAACACCACCACCTACACCACCCAGAACACCACCACCTACACCACCCAGAACACCACCACCTACAACACCCAGAACACCATAGAAACCACCTAGATCACAAGGCACCATGTAGATAATCAGCAATCCCCGGCCTAGAGCAACCTAACAACCTACAAACCCCTAGCATCCACCCATAACACCCTAGAAACCAACTAGATCCCCCTAGCAACCACCAGGAACACTAGTAACTGCCCAATACAGCAAAGAAGCAACACAAAACATCATAGCAGCCACCAAACAAACTACTTCATGTCCTGTACTGTACATTTCCAAGAGACCAGGTACTATACCTTTTATTTTCAGCAAGCTGCACACCACACTTTCTTCTGAAATTCTACTTTTTCTAGTTATTAGGCTATTTTTGTTGTTGTCGTTGTTAATGTGTGATAAAACATTTATTTATTGAACTGAAAATAACATTGTGACATTTCCTCACAACAGCAGTTGGATAGAACACTCAACACATACATTTGTGATATCTACTAGGCCTGCAAATATATAGCTCTACCTAAAAAACATTACACAACATTAGCATATACTCAATATACCTTCATCTCACAAATCAGACTTTACATAAATCATCTAAAATCGGATGGCTCAGATCTGGGTGAATGGGCGCTTCCTTTAATTCACTTCATATTTGTTTCCGACCAATCACGTTGCTGGAAGCGTGTATGTATAAGTCATTATACACGTGTATGTATAAGTCATTATACGTGTATGTATAAGTCATTGTACGTATATGTATAAGTCATTATACACGTGTATGTATAAGTCATTATACACGTGTATGTATAAGTCATTATACGTGTATGTATAAGTCATTATACACGTGTATGTATAAGTCATTATACACGTGTATGTATAAGTCATTATACGTGTATGTATAAGTCATTATACACGTGTATGTATAACTCATTATACGTGTATGTATAAGTCATTATACGTGTATGTATAAGTCATTATACGTGTATGTATAAGTCATTATACGTGTATGTATAAGTCCTTATACACGTGTATGTATAAGTCATTATACGTGTATGTATAAGTCATTATACGTGTATGTATAAGTCATTATACACGTGTATGTATAAGTCATTATACGTGTATGTATAAGTCATTATACGTGTATGTATAAGTCATTATACACGTGTATGTATAAGTCATTATACACGTGTATGTATAAGTCATTATACGTGTATGTATAAGTCATTATACACGTGTATGTATAAGTCATTATACACGTGTATGTATAAGTCATTATACACGTGTATGTATAACTCATTATACGTGTATGTATAAGTCATTATACGTGTATGTATAAGTCATTATACGTGTATGTATAAGTCATTATACGTGTATGTATAAGTCATTATACACGTGTATGTATAAGTCATTATACGTGTATGTATAAGTCATTATACGTGTATGTATAAGTCATTATACACGTGTATGTATAAGTCACTTATACACGTGTATGTATAAGTCCTTTTACGTGTATGTATAAGTCATTATACACGTGTATGTATAAGTCATTGTACACGTGTATGTATAAGTCATTATACGTGTATGTATAAGTCATTATACACGTGTATGTATAACTCATTATACGTGTATGTATAAGTCATTATACGTGTATGTATAAGTCATTATACGTGTATGTATAAGTCATTATACGTGTATGTATAAGTCCTTATACACGTGTATGTATAAGTCATTATACGTGTATGTATAAGTCATTATACGTGTATGTATAAGTCATTATACACGTGTATGTATAAGTCATTATACGTGTATGTATAACTCATTATACGTGTATGTATAAGTCATTATACACGTGTATGTATAAGTCATTATACGTGTATGTATAAGTCATTATACGTGTATGTATAAGTCATTATACACGTGTATGTATAAGTCATTATACACGTGTATGTATAAGTCATTATACACGTGTATGTATAACTCATTATACGTGTATGTATAAGTCATTATACGTGTATGTATAAGTCATTATACGTGTATGTATAAGTGTATATGCGTCATTTTATTGATATTAACAGAACACAAACTCAGCTAGCACTAGCTAATATTAAAACGTGTCGACTGGCCAATGTAGAAATACCTGTATTAAACTCCTCTCTTGAAAGCTTTGTCTAGTTGTGCGAATCAGTTTCTCTTAGATATGATGTCTCGGTAATGAAACAAGGTGTATATCAGCCTCTTCAGTTCTGGTTTCCCTCCCAGGCTCTGTGCCGTCCCCTCAGAAGTTCTGCTGTAACACAGTAGGACCGCTGGATCAGAAGTTCTGCTATAACACAGTAGGACTGCTGGATCACACAGTAGGACTGCTGGATCAGAAGTTCTGCTGTAACACAGTAGGACTGCTGGATCAGAAGTTCTGCTATAACACAGTAGGACTGCTGGATCCCAGATTACATGTAGACCTACCAATATAGTTGACTAGGTAAAAAGTTCATTAACAAAAAAGTAGACAAAAGCTCATTATTTTAATATCATTTTTCATTGACATGTGTCACAAAACTAACATGGAACCATCCAGGTCACATGACCTCACATTCTGTTTCGCTCCACGGATCAGTCTCGACCTCTAGCTGCCACCATAGATTTCCAGAAATTACAATGTAATCAGGGACTGTGTCATAGCTAATGATGTAGCCGGGCCAATCAGGGACTGTGTCATAGTTAATGATGTAGCCGGGCCAATCAGGGACTGTGTCATAGTTAATGATGTAGCCTGGCCAATCAGGGACTGTGTCTTAGTTAATGATGTAGCTGGGCCAATCAGGGACTGTGTCTTAGTTAATGATGTAGCCTGGCCAATCAGGGACTGTGTCTTAGTTAATGACGTAACATACAGGCCTCCGCTGGAAAAACAGTGATGGCGTCTCCAACAACGAGCGGTAACGTTAACATTAGTAGAGTAAACAAAGCCATAAGTTCCGCTATTGCAGAACTATACTTAAAAACAACTATTAAACAAGAACAAGAGTATGCACTAGCAGAACGGCGAAAAAGTATTTTCCGCCGTTCTTCTTTATCCCGTGTTGGACCTATCCACTGAACAGCACACCGTGATGGCGTCACGTGTTTTGTAACTCTGATTGGCTGAAGGAGTTTGTCCGTCAAGGCCAGAACTCCCGCCCACTGAAATCACTGTGAGTGGCTAGAGGTCCAGACTCATCCGTGGAGCGACACAGAATGTGAGGTCACGTGATCAGGATGGTCTTCAACACAATGTATCAAAAAAAAGAATGAATCAACAAACTTTTGATATCTTAAGAAATACACACAGAAAAGCTTTATATAATTTCCAATGACATACATTATTAACTGATTATAACAGGATTCCATTGACTACATCCACAACAGGATTGAATTCAGATCGCATATTTTATACACCCCTGAGAAATTAAAAAAAGCATATCTACATATGTCAAAAGCCATTTAAAAATGACTCTTGTAGCTTTGGACATCTGTGGAACTTTTCCCTGAAAAGAATGAATGTATTGCACCATGATTTAAAGACCTACTTTTACAGAATAGCAGGGTTATAATACTGTAGATAGTATCATAGCTGCGTACTCAATCTAGAATATAAAATACAATTTAATATTTCAATCCTGAAACTAAAGTAAAGCTCTTGGCCTTGTCTGATTGGCTCAAGGCAACCCGTAACCTGTGGTGATGCGCTGAGCTGATTTCACCAGCTGGGGGCGAGCCAATGCAATCCTTTTAATGCAAACTCAAACCCCAGGAAACAGGCCTGAGAGAGAGAGCGAGAGAGAGAGAGAGAGAGAGAGAGAGAGAGAGATAGAGAGAGAGAGAGAGAGAGAGAGAGAGAGAGAGAGAGAGAGAGAGAGAGAGAGAGAGAGAGAGAGATGTTTAGGGTGAAAAAAATACTTATATCTGTCTTTTATAAGTGAATGCTATGGAATGAGTGAATTTCTCAAATAAATCAATCTCACCGCATTGGCAGGGAAGGCTCGCAAAAAGACTGCATTAAATCCCTTGTAGAGGCCTCTTGGTCCTTCTTCTCGAAGCAGTGTTCTGAGGACGTCTACCTGACCTCTGTACTTTCCATCTGCAGCTGTATACACACACACACACACACACACACACACACACACACACACACACACACACACACACACACGTCTAGTTTTTCACAGAACACCAAACAGTGGCTGTTTGGTGTAATGTAATGTTTTTTGTGTAATTTCAAATTGGACATCTTTAGTAAACAAATACCTTTTGTGTCTTTAATGTTCTGTTCCTTAGCTAGCTGATACAGGTGATAGCTCACAGAGTTAGCCCAGTGTTATTAGCAGCACCCAGTATCCACAATAACATATATTAGGGATGCAAACACAAGTACGGTGAAAAAAGAGCACTACCCAAAATAGAAAAAAGAATAATAATTCCCACCGGTGTATAGACATATTTTGCGTGTCGTCTCTCTGTTGAAAGGGGACTTTGGCTTGCTTGGGACTACCAATCAACAGGTTTACCATATCTTTACATCCATAACTTACCCACCGCTATCTTTCGTTTATCAGCCAATTGTTAGACATATATTAACCTAGCGACAAAGCTAACAAATTATTAGCTGGGATGAATGGAAGAGGAGGACAGGACCGAGAAAGAGCAATGCTTGCAAAGCCATAATACAATATTTACCAAACAATATTTATAATATATTTATTTTTAATTATCTATATAATGTTTTCTATGTAGAACCATAGACTGTAAAGCCTTAGATTTCACCTTATGGGCGCCACCATTGCTTGAGATTTTTCAGTGGCAGAAACGATCCATATTTGGCATTTTGAGGCGGGAATAGAATGGCCGCTTCACAGTAGTCTATGGCCAAAACTAATTTATGTTAGTATGTTGTAGGACATCTTCTTATTGGATTCATAGTGGTAAACTACATTCATAAACCTATAATTATCTATATCTATTATATGTATTGATCATACATATCGATAGCAGTCGGTTCTACAAGCCAGTGATAACTTGCGCTACTGTACTTCAATATAGGTTACTTTTGGTAACATGACGTGTGCAGTTGTATACACTTTCGTTTTGGATACCAACTTTCTCCGAAAGAGTGATATCCTACTTTTTGTTATCGTACAGGGAAGCAACCAAAAACATTTACATCTCCAAAACATGGATGTATTAAAGAATGCACACCCACTTAAAATAACTCTGTGGTGCCTGCAACCATGGCTGCAACCATGGCTGCGACCATGGCTGCGACCATGGCTGTGATGGTCGCTGCGACCATGGCTGTGATGGTCGCTGCGACCACCCGCTCCTTCAGATTCATTCTGACAACATCCTCACCAAGAAGGCCACGCAGGTTTTGGTCCAGTCTCTTAATCATCTCACGCCTAGACTATTGCAACTTCCTTCTGGCTGGT
The DNA here is from genome assembly GCA_026745465.1 of Lota lota. Classification (NCBI taxonomy): domain Eukaryota; kingdom Metazoa; phylum Chordata; class Actinopteri; order Gadiformes; family Lotidae; genus Lota; species Lota lota. The sequence continues at coordinate 743,244 of JACYXH010000627.1, read as the reverse complement.
CTGCCAGAATGCGACCTGTACTTGCCTACCATGCTGTGAATGGCTCAGGCCCATCCTACACCCAGCACATGGTCAAACCACACACCCCAGCCCGTCCACTACGCTCCATGACCTCCAAGCGGCTTGCTGCTCCCTCACTACGTGGGTACACCAGCAGTCGCTCAACAAAATCAGCCAAAATAGTGTTTGAAACCCTTTCTTCAGCCGCATGCTGGAAACTCATCTGTTCATACTGCATCTTGGTGAATGAAATCAAATAAAAATATTATAATTCTCTATCTCTTGTTTCTATATTGTAGCACTTAAAAGGAGTTGCTTTGCTTCGCTTGAAAATTAAAATTACTTAAATGTGTCTGCTAAATAAATGTAATGTATTGTGATGAGTTAAAATGATGATTGGCCTTTTTGCATCCATCCACCGCGAGCCGCCTATAGGCCGCAGGAGGGAATGCACGCTAGTCGCTTCCGCATAGGCTTCACAAACAGGAGGTCATGGCTGCCGTTTGACATGAACCGACAAGCAAAGGCAGATAAAGATATTGCAATAGCAATCAAAGGTACTGCTGAAAAGCGGTTGGTATATCGCGACCAACTGAAAATCCAGTGTTTTCATTTTATCCTGGTGTTTGGCTGTCGGAAACCAATTAAAACACTACGCATGTTCCCCGCTAGACCAATCAGCGATTACTTGCTGTGAACCCCCGCAGACGAGGGCAACATGTTGCTAAGCTCTATTAGTGTTTGTGTATGTGAATCGACCTGCGATAGGGGTGCTAGTGGTCTACGAGCAGCGACGCAAATCTCTAACCAGCCCACGTCATCCATGAGAAGTGTTTGGGCTGGAACCGATCGGGCAAGCTTGATTTCCACCCCTGCCTACTGGGCCAGCTAAAGTCAAAAACACATTCAACCATCAGCCAAAATAAAATCGAATGTTTCTGTCTGCGGGGAACGATGCTGCTATTTAAATGATGGGTGAAAGTAGAGGAGCTAGAGCGCATATAAATCAGACACAACCTTGCAATACAATTCTAAACATTCTGCTGTCTGTTGTGCTTTCTAGTTTTCTTTCTAGCTTACGAAAACGTCAACCTCCTTTAGAAGATTCACATAAGTCACCCAAATTGGGTTACAAAAGGCGACGTTCCCCACAAAGGGAGTTGTTTGCATCCCTGATATATGTTCTTCATATAGCCAGAGCTCCTGGCCATAACAATAGATGACTCCCTTTATTAAATTAGCTAATTGACTAATGAAGTGACAAAATGGGAAACAATAGTCTGTCTAACTGTAGGCTGTGATACAGTATTGTTGGCCTGGCTGTGTCAGGAGTTTCGGAGGCCATCAAGTTAATTGAGCCGTACTTGTTGCCTGATGGCTACTCTGCTATTCAAGCGGAGTGAGGAAGCCTCATTCTGACTTGCTTTATCAAGAAACAATAATTCATCTGTTTACATGAAAGCACAACGGGCTCACAACCGTCTCTCAGCCCGTTCACATGTAGGGACAGTTTAGGAGAGAGCCCCGCTTGCTATGCGCACGCACATATAGGTTGCAGGTTTGTACCACTTGCATGGTTTGCACAAACTCTGAGAATGGGCGGAGACGTAGCGACCGTTGTGTACGAATATTGCCTTGGATAATGCCGCCAAAAAATGTAAAGGGCTACGAATCGTATGGCGTGGCAATGTTTCAAATATATTTGCGTAATACATACCTTCATGTACCTCATGTACCATACCTCAACCTGATATACACCTGTTGTGATTTATATTAATATTGAGTAGAAACCTCTTTGATTATTGTGATACATGATGCCACATCAGCCATCTGTACACTCCCTTACCTTTGTACCTGTACACAAAACCACTAAGTATCCTTAGCGCTCACCTGTCTGGAAGTTAGACTTCAGCACGTCGGGAGGGAGGGCGACTGTCCAGTTCAGGATCCCGGCTATGCCGCCCGCCAGGATGATCTTGGGAGTGCTGAGTTGGGACACGCTGTGAGAGAAGCAAACAGTACAGTTCAAAGGTCTCTTTAATGGTGCAGACTAGTTTTCTGACCTAGTTTAGTATTGTTGGTATTGCATTGACTGACCTTTGACCCTCTGGTGTCAGGAAGTTCTTAAGCGTTTGATAGGTCAAGAAATATAGCCCATTAGAAGGCACATCTGAGAGAAACAGAGCGTTCAGAGAGCTGTAACATGTATAAATGTATTGTCTCACTATGCGCAGATAAAACATCTGCCTACACACACGCACACACACACACACACACAGGTTAAGTACCTCTGATCAGAGTCAGCAGGGTGCCTTTGTAGACACTGCGTATACCCTGCTCCTTAAAGAGCCTCAAAGCACAGTCAACAGGACCTGCGTATTTAAGTGCTCCTCCGCTAGCCTGCACCTGGACAGAAGCAATACAGAAACACACACAGGCATTAAGGATTAGCCCTGAAAGGTTTCATTGGGGGTTCGGTGGCTCAACCCGCTAGTGTGCTAACTATGTAGGCAATACACCTCGTAGCCACACAGGTTCAGTTCCCACCTGCAGTCCTACGCTACAAGTCACTCCCTCTCTTCTTCGAGGAACTTTCCTGCCTCGCTTCACTGTCCTGTCCATGAAGGCAAAAAGGCAGCTCAAAATATGTAATGATAGATAACAAAAACACACAATATACTGGTCTTTAACATACACAAGCCACGCCCAAACCTCACCTGCAGTAGGCACTTGATCCTCTCTCCTGGAGCGACAATTACTGTGGTTAAGACCCCCGCTAGACAGCCCGACAGGAAGATCTGCACCGGCCTGAAGAGAAAAGAAAAGAACAGAAAGTTAAATAATGGAAAAGTCACTTACTTAGTAATATAAGTTCAATAACTAACCTGACTTAATACCTTAATGTTTTTAAATATATGGTGGGAACTAGTCTCTTAAAATGTGCACCATGATCTACTTTTAGTCTGAAGGTGCCATAACAAAAATGCTTGATTTAGATTAGAGAGTTTAGTGTTGGTTTTCTACATGCACCATTTAAAATGTCAATATCTATTTACTTATCTGCATATTGTAAGAAGACCTTATCACATGAGAAATAAAATCAATTGATGTATTTGTTAGTTAACCTTATCATTTAGGTTTCTTTTCGAGTGGGAGTAACACATTATACAAAATGACAGTAGAAGAACTGATTAACAATGTGCGATCACAAATCGCAACAGATCGCTCCAAATGGTCTCTAATGTTACTGTAACTGTCTAAACAAAGCATAGGCCATTAAGAAAGAGAAGTGGGGGGGAAGGTGCGCTGTGTGTATGCGGGGAGAGGGGTGTAGAATGGGTGTAACCTTCAGCAGGGGGTGGGGGAGATTCAGGCGAATGATAGACAAGGGGAGGGCAACAGGCTTATTCTTATTCATGCTATTCTGAACACAGACAGACAGACAGCTCATAGAAACGGACACCAGTAAAAAGCAACTAAAGTGGCGGGGGTGACTGATTACTAAAACAAAACATATATCTCCCCACCCGCCAACTTTTGCACTGCAACATCCCTCTTCAAAATGTATATTTCCCACTGGAGCTGGAGAGTTTATCTTCGTGGTAGACTGGATCTAGATATTTAGTTATCGTGTGGCTATGTGGCGGTACTCACGTGAGTGCGTTGCCAGATTTGCCTTGCTGAAGCTGTTTCCCCAAACCAAAGCCAAAGAAACTAATGGCCATCATAGGAGCGGCACTGGCCAGTGGGACCCCCATACCCTTGTACAGGCCAAGGACACCCTGAAAGCATATACACATGCACGCACAATAACACACCATGCACGCACACAACAAATGCATTTAAATATGTATTCAAAGCAATGAAGATGTTGGACGATGCCATTGCAATGGACAGTGATCGATCACATGATCGCGTAACCTGATGGACAATCCTAAATGGTTCTTCATCTTGGGCTACTCGTAGCCTTGCCCATGGGTTCTGTGTGTGTGTGCGCGTGTGTGTGTGCGTGCGTGCGTGTGTGCGTGCGTGCGTGTGTGCGTGCGTGTGCGTGCGTGCGTGCGTGCGTGCGTGCGTGTGTGCGTGCGTGCGTGCGTGCGTGTGCGTGTGTGCGTGTGTGTGTGTGTGCGTGTTTTGTATAAAGTCCAGGCATGTGTTCACCTCTTTGGCGACGGTCTTGTGGAAGCAGTCATAAGTTCCTCTGTAGAGTAAGAGCTGGCCAGAGGAAGCTTTGGGCTGAGTCTGTAACCTCACCTGCCAAATCCAAATGATAAATGTTAAGATAAGTCACTTCACATTACATCCACATGGTTGCTATGCTGCCAAAACAGGGTATTTTGAGACCAGTACAGATAGTTTTAGTCACTCCCATAACCATATTTTATTTAACCAATAGTGATCAAATGAATGAGGGAGCACCATGTCAAAGCAAAATGGCACCTTTGGAGGTAGAAGACATTTAATATGCGCAGTGCTGGAGTGCTTGGAGACCGTCCTGTCTGAGGGTCTGTTTGAACAGACACACCTGTGAAGGTTGAGTCTTTGGAACGGTACGAGCTGTGAGTACGGGAGACGAGCTGCACTGGGTGATTCTGTCTGATAACGGGGGGAAACACCCACCAATGGCTTCTGGACTCCTGATAAGATGATGGGACAGTTCTGACCTCAGGGGGAGGGTGAAAACATGTTTCAGTTACTTTAGGGTATCTAGTTCTTTTCTGGTTTGGCCATGGTCAGGACCATAGGGATGTGGATGTTTATGTTTATTGGAGCTAAGAGGCCTGTTTGCCAAGTGTTGGAATAGGGTTTGAAGGTGACAACAGCAGATATGCCTTTGCAGGAAGGCAGGTTATGGCAAGTGCATCTATAAATAAATGGTGTCATGATGAACACCCCAACCATATGTCTTTTTAATTTATTATTATCAATTTATAAACTTAACTGCTTAACAAATGCATTGTATCATATAGTTCCCTGCAATTCCTGTTTGGGGCCGGTAACATTGGCCTCTTTCTAACAAGATGCAGTGTGTCGTGTTAGGACAAACATTTTAAACTTTGTGTTTAAATAAAGCAATCTCCACTTCTTGAGGTATGCACAAAAATGTGCTGCAATGGGAAATTTGAATAGTAGGCGTATAATAACGTGTATGCAACTTTATGATTACGTGTTGTTGAATACTTGATCCTGATTGGTCAATAACGTCCACTGGTGTGTATTTCTTTTTTTAACAGAACAGCGGAAACCCCTGCTTTGTAAAAGTTCCGAATCAATGTGCTACAAATCAAACACGATGTAACATTAACAACAACGGCCAAACATTATAGTTATAGTAATAGTTACTTTTAATCTATAACGTTAGAGATAAAAAAGTAACTAGTGGTCCTACCTATATAAATACTAATATAGATAAAGCGGTGTGGTCTGGGTGCTGGGCTCTCTAAATCAACACGTAGGCCCACTAACCGTACTACCTGCAGCCTGGGATAAGTGACTCCTCACTACCCTTAACCTTTACGTCTGACTGGGAGATTAGCTCGATAAACCCGGGGTTAATCCTCCTAGACATCTAATCACAGACTCGTGGTGGTAAAATAATATGCTTTCACATGGACCACATTAGCTCTTTTTTTTTCAAAACTAAAGAAAAAAAGAGACACCTTGTGTGTCGATCAGTCTTAATTGACCTCAGACCAGTCTAACTTCAATAAGCAACCAGAAATAAAGTCACCTTTATTGTGTCAAGTGGGTGTCCGGCGAACAGGAGACACGCTCCGGCGACTCCTCCCGCCACGAAGTTCTTGAGCGGTGACACCCGTTGACCCGCGATCCCCCCGTCTCCCATGTCTGCTCCCAACCGCACAACGGGGAAAACGTCAGAGCTCGGTCGGACCCAGACGGATCAGAGACATTACCCACTGTCAATCACATACACGGGATGTCAGCCTCCAAAGTCCAGTGGGCTGCGTCTACATCGGTTCACGTCTTTGTTCTCCTTGGACTGGTCATATGAATAAGACATGTTGCACCTCCTCTCCCTTCTCTCTCTCTCTAGTACGCTTTCGAAGTATTTACATGCCCCCTGAAATGCAGCAGCAACGACCCCTGGCTGTTGCTCGCCTTTACTTTCACCTGCAGACCCTTGCGCCGCCCCCCCCCCCCCCCCCCCCCCCCCCCCCGAATGAATGCTGGGGGCATTTCCAGTAGCTTTTCTGAATGCATGTCCAATATGACTTTGTAGCACTACAAGTTTTTCTCAATTTCCATACAAGGTAGGCTACAGAAAAATAAATGTAAATCGTCATGAACCGAACGGCCTATTATAGTTGGATGTCGCCATCAAAATTGTTCCCAGTGAAAAGTAAGTACAGCCTGTCCATCATTACAGGAGGCAGGAAACATTGCAGCCATCTTTTATTTAAAACAGTATTAACATATTAAGCTCCCTTTTTTTTAATAAATTGTAAACATAATATACTATTATGACAACACATATCTAATTATGACATAAAAGGGAAATGGCAGTTTACGAATACATTCTGTATTTACAAAGTATTTGTGTGTCTGTGATCTGTAGGGTAAATATTAGCTCTAGTATTTAGTCTTTAGGTCTAGCCTCGATGTCCACTGAAGTTCAGCGAGAGTAGGAGAGAGGGTTGGTTTGTTAATATTGTCTTTCAGTGCGACAGGGAGGACGAATCGTGCCTTGGACAGAATTAATGAATTCTTAATCATTTACCCAAAAAAATGTATTAATTAGAGACTTATAAGAGTATGCTTATGATTGGTTTTACAAAACCATTTTTAAACTGCTGTTAAAAAGGCCCATCTTAATAACAATAAAAACAATACCTTTATAAACAATATAAATATAGCCATATATAACCAAATATAACCAGCGTCCTAGATTCGAGGACGCTGGTTGAATAATTAAATAATGTATCGCCCCGAGCAGCGTCAGTTGGTTGTGGAGTAGGGACACATTTTGTTATTGACAATAATGAACGCGGGTACTCAAAGACACAGAATTTCAGCCACCTCCCAAATTCAGTAAGATCTTTTATCTTCTAAATCCATTTGAGACAAAAACTTTAGTGAAGAAACTACGTCACAGAACTTGGGCCAGATCAACCTGACATCAAAATTACAGCCAAGCTACTATAGTATCTATTACTATAATAGTAGATACTATAGTATCCACTATTATAGTAATAGATACTATAGTAGTAGATACTATAATAGTAGATACTATAGTATCTACTATTATAGTAATAGATACTATAGTAGTAGATACTATAGTATCTACTACTATAGTATCTATTACTATAATAGTAGATACTATAGTATCCACTATTATAGTAATAGATACTATAGTAGTAGATACTATAATAGTAGATACTATAGTATCTACTATTATAGTAATATATACTATAATAGTAGATACTATAGTATCTACTATTATAGTAATAGATACTATAGTAGTAGATACTATAGTATCTACTACTATAGTATCTATTACTATAATAGTAGATACTATTACTATTATAGTAGATACTATAGTATCCACTATTATAGTAATAGATACTATAGTAGTAGATACTATAATAGTAGATACTATAGTATCCACTATTATAGTAATAGATACTATAGTAGTAGATACTATAATAGTAGATACTATAGTATCTACTATTATAGTAATAGATACTATAATAGTAGATACTATAGTATCTACTATTATAGTAGTAGATAGTATAGTAGTAGATACTATAGTATCTACTACTATAGTAATATATACTATAGTAGTAGATACTATAAAAGTAGATACTATAGTATCTACTACTATACTATCTACTACTATAGTAATATATACTATGGTAGTAGATACTATAATAGTGGATACTATAGTATCTACTACTATAGTAGTAGATAGGAGGCAGGAATTGTGAAGAAGAAAGTATTATAGCGGGGTCAAGAATAGGACAGGGCTCAATTACACTCGACATAAAATTGGAAAACAACAGGAACATGCATAAACTGACAGACAGTAGAGCACGCATTGCTGCACCGTAGAAGGTACTCAACATAACTAGAACAGATGTTTGCATCATTAAGGCAAGCAAAATCAAAATAAATCCCTACACTATATACTTTTCCCCCTCTGACTTTCCTCATAGATCCTGCAGGGTCTACAGGATCTATGAGGAAAGTCAGAGGAGAAAAGTAGGAACACATAATCACTTTTATTAAAGACTAATAAAAGGTGATAATGAAATATAGATTGAGAGAATCTAGATGATATATTTTGTCATTATTATTATTATTATTATTATTTATTTATTATTAGTTTTGTTTGAAGGTCTTGTCGTTATAATGATTAACCTTCCAGTCCAAATGGTGGCAGTAATGCAACGAGTAGATGGGTGTCAGCCGTCAAAAAACCAAAGAGGATTAAGATGAAAAACGACTTGGAGTAAGTACTGCAGCTACCCTTACAACACAGTATGCATTCAATTGGGACACACTACAGGTGATTTCACTGATTAGCACACCTGTAGCACCCCCACGTATCTCCTGCTGCGCAGAGAATTGTGGGGCAGAAGAGCTAAAAAGCATGCTGACTTGCATACTGCGAAATGCGACCGGATGTAGTACAGCATCCTGGTAATTTGGACATACTGCATTTTCCATACTATGTATTGGGGCGTGCTAAATCTTTTTCTGCGTATGAAGTAGTGTGGTAGCGCGGGTATTGAAACGCAGGGTGTGTTAGGTTAAGGCAGTTTACAGATAGGGTTACGGGTGATTCGGGTTTAGACAGAAAGCCCTGATGCAAACTTCTCACATTTTTCCTGCGCTTGTGAAGCAAACGTAAATACGGCGCGCCGGCTACGTCATCTACATGTGCCAAATCCAAACCGACAGGAGGCGTTTTAGTTTGACATTTGATCAAAAGATACTGCATTGCATACGACAAATAAGGTAAAGTAGTAACACGACAGTAAGTTATTCATGAACTCGTGTTGTGTTTCTAAGACCATATACTACAGCAGGTGGTGGATGCATGAGTTTCTGATCAGTTTCTGCTCAAACTAGTAACGTTTTTCATCGCCATGTTTTTTTTCCTTCTTTTAACAACGATACATAATAGTCTTAAACGTGTCTCATTCATCGGATTAGGATGGTGATTACAAAAGGATACTTTCAATTTGAAACTGCCTATCGATTGACTATTGTGGTTTGGATTTGTAGGTTTTGGGGAAGATGACGCACAGAAAGAGTTCGGCCAAGCGGGTAGGACTGTGACGCGCCTTTTAAACGCTGTGCGCTGTGCGCCGTCAAACTGTTTTACACCAACTGTTGCTGGGCAGGCCCATACTCTAGCCACTGAGATGCTCGTCACAGGATAGCCCATCTACCTCCAGAGAAAATGGTTGTCAATTCAAATAATGCTTGTATTATATATATATATATATATATATATAAAAAAAATTTTTTTTACTTTGCAACTCGTTGCTGTTTCTCGTCAAAACGGCTCTAAGTTGCATGCTAGAACCATTTCCTACGGAGTGAGATGGGACTCATCCTGGGATAAGCCTCAGCGCTAGGGACGGAGCCGGTCTGCCCTACTGACATAAACCTGACGTCACACGTGTTTCAGAGCGCCAGTGTAATGGAAGAAGATGACGATTCAAGATTAACACAACCCAGCACTTCCCAGGTCCAGAAAGGGACGGAGAAACTAACGAAAGCTCAGATTGATGAAAAGGTCACACACACACACACACACACACACACACACACACACACACACACACACACACACACACACACACACACACACACACACACACACACACACACACACACACACACACACACACACACACACACACACACACACACACACACACACACACACACACACACACTTTACATGACCTGTATTGCTTTTCTAACCATTGTATTTCCTTCGGTACAACAGATCACCGAGCTGGTTCAGTATTTTCTAGTAAAAGACCAGAAGAAGCTCCCTGTACGTCGAGCAGGTAGGACCTATTTAGGGCCCCAATGATGTGATGACTTTGAAATATTTTGATATGCATGCTGTTACCAAATAGGCTTGTTTCATGTACTTTCTCCCTCTCTTTCCCCTCTATGTAGAGATTGTGAAGAATGTTCTGAAAGAATATAAAAATGTGTTCCAAGAGATCATGAATGGAGCGCAACAGCGTTTTGAGCAGGTTGGTTGTGAGCTGAAACACTTTTAATTGGGACACGCAATTAAACTAGTTTTGATGTGACACATTCTTATTACTACCTTGGACAGGTTTTTGGGTTGAAGGTGGTAGAAATAGATGCCAAGAACCATGTATATATACTGATAAACAAGCTGGAACCAGTGGAGGGAGACCAGAGAATGTAAGTGTTGGCAGTGCAGTTATTTGTTTTCACTTCAGGCATTGACGTGTTGAGCCACTAATCAAACTAAGGATTGGTCCAGTGACAAATGCCCACTAGTTGAAAGTGTCATTCTTTGCATTCCTCTCATGTAGAAATTCTAGCAATCCAAAAACGGCTTTGCTTTTTGTAATCCTGAGTCTTGTGTACATGAAGGGGGGAGTCCTTCCAGAAGGTGAGGGATTCAGTTTGTACACCTCCCGTATCTAACACTAAGCTATTGGTTTTTACTCACTCTTATCACTGATAGCGTTTGTAAATCGGTTCTAAAATAAACAGGTCTTTTTTTCATTTCTTTTTCAGGCCTTGTCTGGAATACTCTAAAAAAGATGCAAGTTGATCCAGGGTAAAACAGAGTTGTGGGGATGTTCCTAGTTTGCCTGTGAGATTATTTGCATTATGCTAATGGTCATGTTTTGCTTCAGGGAAAAGCATCAAGAGTTTGGTGATGTGAAGAAATTGGTCACAGATGAGTTTGTGCGTCAAAGGTAAGGATGTTTCCAGAAAACCTTTGGTCAATCATATTCCCCTTTGGGTCAAAAGTCGAGTAAAAAAAAAATATATATACCTTTTTAAAGATGGTTATTAAAAAAAACTCTTCAATGCTGTTGAAGTACCAGTGTCTTTGTGTGTCCTATTGTGCATGATGTATTGGGTCGTTTTCTGTCCTTCCTCAAGCCTCACTTCACACTGTGTGTAGCTCAACGGGCTATAACGCTTGTTTGGGGACCACAAGGTTGTGGGTTCGAATACCATTGGTGTGATCAGAGCCGGTTTCTCTCAGACCATAGATCCTGGTTTATACCACACCAAAGAGCAGGAGGAGATTAGCATAGTTTGGCATGTTCAGCAGAGTGGCTGGAACATCACTTTCTCCGGACATTTTGAATTATTAGTTCTGTCACCTATTACGTGGGATACCACGTAAAAAGTGCCACGCACTGCCGGCCACCTCACTGTGTTGTATCTGATTTGGGTTATTTAAACAAATACACAACCTGACTTAGAAACACGCATGTCTAAAACATTTGTGTCAAATTTCAGATTGTTGGATGCAAACTGTTATAACTCGGTGCTTTAAGGATTTGTTACTGTCGTTTCCACCGTGTGAAAAGAGGTATCTCAACTGGAATAAACCGGTATACTCCCAGATACTTAACAGATGTTGAGGTATCCAGGAGTTTTTCTGCTCTTACGCATACTGGAATACTCCTTATGCACCACTTTTGAGGGCCTGTTGCCCCCTGCTGTGTTGCCCCCTGCTGTGTGCGTGCAAAGGAACATTTCCATTTCACACCTGAGGCCACCAGTTGCCATGGTGAATAATCCCTGTCTAAAACATTTGCATTTACTTGGGATACCAGGTATGTTGGTCAAAGTACGCACTGCCACCTCACTGTTTATTTTGTGAAAAAATACACACACTTAAACACGATACTCTAAACATTTGTGTCAAACTTGGATGCAAAATTGTTATAACTCGGTGCTTTTTGTTCTGCCACCACAAAACCTAAACTCAAACCTGCCTCCCAGGATCTGCTACAACCCAACTACCCAATACTCCCACCTTATGTTGTTGCCTCTTGATTTGCCTGTGTCCTGTCACAAACATTTCTTTATCACACCACCTTGTATCCCTTTCGTGCACATGGAGATTTTTTCTTGGTGCGATCTGTTGGGGGGGGGGGGGGGGGGTGTATGAGTTTCGAACACTTTTGAATAGTCTCCAAATAGGTCTTGCAGGATGCTAGAGAAAGACAAAGTTTTGTATTTTATTAGCTGCAGCCTATGAAGAACAGTAACCTGTTAAGTTTAGGACAGCCATCCTTCCTGACAAGGATAGGCCTTACTATCTGGACATTGTGGCTCACCTGTACAGCTTCAGGAGCCACATCTGGAAAGGAATGGATGCGTTGTTCAAAAGATGAGTTGCCTCCTGGTTGTGTGGGAAGATGCACCGGAAAAAGGACGACGATTAAAAGTGAATTTAAAATTCCGGGTACTTTTATGAAACAATCATGATACACCAACGAAACACATTTGTGTGCCTTGTTTGGATCATTAAAACAGGTATTTCCTGCTCGTTCAAAATGTTTAGCCTCTGATCTAACTGATGTCTGACTCCGTCCTGTGGCATCCAACCAAACGTTCTCTGTGAAATGAGGTTCAGCATGTTCTTTAGCATGTTCATCTTGTTTGGATGCCTGCATAACAACGTTCTGCAGGCATCTGAATAAACGGTTGACTTTGTCCAGATATTTCTGAATGCATGACTTTCCATGCGGTGTTGATGATGCATATCTTGCGTTGAGAGGTTTCTAAAGGATCCCTGTCTGCCAGGTACCTGGAGTACACGAAGATCCCCCACACAGAGCCGGTGAAGTACGAGTTCTCCTGGGGTCAACGGGCCGAGGTAGAAGTTTCCAAACTCAAAATCCTGAAGTTCCTTGGTGAGGTGGGTAGTGTTTTGCTTCCTCATATTTGTACAGAGAATTCCTCCAAAACATACTCCCACAATAAAAAAAATTTGTCTTCTAGTTCTTTGATTAACCATCTGGGTTAATAGATCGTTTGATACTTTTCCATTGCTGTCAAATAGTTGACAACAGTAGAAATGTTACAGATGGAGTTTATGATCTGTGCTCAGAATTGCAGCAATCCCACTCCACTTCTAGGCTAAACTAGTGAAGATAGAAGTCTACTACCCTTTCCCTGGGCCAGAAAAGGTGTGTAATTAGTGTTATGAGCGACACTTGTGTTTGTCCTATGAGGCCACCTCTGTGCTCTGGAACACTGGTCAGTCTGCCCTGAACGCTCAACCAGAGATGGACAAGCTCAGAGGTTCTTTGGCTGAAACTGGGTGGAAACCATGTCTTGCAGACCTGATCAAAAGTATTTTAGGGCGGCCCTTAATATCGGGTGATAGCGGTGACATGCAGAAGTTGTGTGTGCTTGTAAACACTGTTGAACCAACACGCGTCCTTGTCCTGGGATAAATATATTCACGCTAAGTCCCTGGAAACCCGTCATTTCACACATCTTGTTGACTGAGCGCACATTCGGCTAAACGGGATCAAATCATGTAACGTTGCTCGGGGATGTCCATTTTCAACGTTTCAAAAGGCTTTCCCTATGACACAAAGTGATCCACTGTGGGTTTGTTTCACCATGGGGAAGAATGATACGCCGTGGTTTCCCGTCGGCCTCTCTTGCCGCCGTTCGAACAACAAACTTCCGTTTATACATCCCCAGAAGTTTGGGAAGCTCTCCGATCGTCGGTGTCACGAGACGAATGGAACGCCGGTCTTGTATATCAGAATTTAGATTCAGATCTTAAGTATGATGGCAGACGAGCTCAAATCTGGGGGAACGGGGCTTTGACTTCATTGTGCGTTGTATTTGTTTTGACCAATCATGGTGCTGGAGGAGGGGATCTGTAAGCGTGTGATTGGTGAACACAAACAAGGCCAGCAGTTAGTTGTTAACTGTACGAAGTATAAAAGGTGTTATTATCCAAACATGTGTCTATCCCAGCTCCATAATCAGGATCCTCAGCGCTGGAGTCAGCAGTACAAGGAGGCCACCGGTCAAGCCTCTGCCAGCATGTCCCAGCCCAGCACCAGCACCCAGAGATGACTTCTCCAGATCACCCTTTTCTTTATAAATAAATGTTGTTTTCAAGCATAATCAAATACTAATTTGGCATACGACTCAAATGTCCAGCAATTCCAATGATGTGCTTTACGAGAGGTGAAGACCATTCAGGTATGAATGCACACGCACACTGTATGTTATAAGGCATTGTATGCTTTATTAGTTCAAGGTGCCAGTGTTAGATATATTTTCTTTCATAAAATAAACCCTTTTTGTACATCGTTACCTCAATGAAATATATTTTCTTTCATAAAATAAACCCTTTTTGTACATCGTTACCTCAATGATTGCTTCGGTTTTTCTCACACACGGCTTTCTTGCACAGTACTGACTGAAACCATTTACACACAATCCCACAAAGCGGAGGCTTAGCGCACAAGCAACTTACATGACGTCAGGATACGCTCATGAACCCAAGACGCACTTCATTTGAGCACATGATCAAGGAGGTCTACAGCGTACTCGGTCATATACCTGACCCGTTGAACCGTTGGAAGAGTTGCGATCTCATCCTGCTTCAACCCAACGGATATAAAGGATGACGTGCAAGCTTGGAAATCTCAGGTCTTAATGACAACATCGACACGCTTTTCTGATGAGTCTCCCACAGTCTAGGGTTTAGATGCACAGCTGAACAAGTTTACACTTACATTCTTAAGGATTCCTTTAAATTGCACCTGTGGGGAAACCAAGGTGAACCTGATCAGACATTTAGCTGCATTCAATATTGCATACATTACACACTATTCACAAGTACCACATTTGAACAATTCAGTGTAAGATTGAGGATATGGTAAACCAACTCAGCCAACCAAGCATGATACGTTAAAATGTCAAAGGTAGTAAAGAAAAATGGCTCAAATGAGGTAAGACAACAACTAGGCCACAGTGCATGTACCTAGGCTTGACCTTAGATGCAGGTTTGTGCATCTGGTGCATAGTGTTATGTACATTTGACTTGAGGCACACAATGGTGTTGGGCAGTAGACCAACGTCCCCCACAAGTTCTGTCCACAGGGGATTGTGGTTTCTTTAGTTAATTTGTAAGACTCATTTTAATTACATCTCCTCACCCACATATATACTTTCAGACCACGTCAGTCTTTTTGGATAATCTTGGAATGCACCTTTTTTGTTCTTTAATACGCCTATGTGATTAAAGTTATATTTTCAACTAAATGTTTTTTTTTGTTTATTGTATAAATTGAAATAAAACGTCAGCTTCAAACCATGCGATGTGGGTTGCTGCATTGGGAAACAGGAGAGAATTAAGGGAAGATGACCAGGGATGCAGTTAAGCATTACGGATTTAGAGTATGCAAACAGTATTGCTGGTATTCTGACCTGTGAACCGCAAAGTGTTCATTTCTTATTGCTAAACAGGAAACAGCCACCTGGCCAGAGCACAGCATCAGAAAGTGCGTTGCAAATAGGCTACCCTAAAGTAATGTCTCAAGGTAGTTTACCATAGACTTTACTAACCATGGCAACAATTGCAATAACTTAGTAAAAGTCAATTTTTTCATGAGCCATCGTCTGTCCAATGTGTCTGTGTCCCTGTGTCTGTCTGTGGTCTGGTACGGTCTCGAGGGCCTCCTCTGGGTCTGTGTCCCCGTGTCCCTCTAGATGTGGTCTGGTACGGTCTCGAGGGCCTCCTCTGGGTCTGTCCCCGTGTCCCTCTAGATGTGGTCTGGTACGGTCTCGAGGGCCTCCTCTGGGTCTGTGTCCCCGTGTCCCTCTAGATGTGGTCTGGTACGGTCTCGAGGGCCTCCTCTGGGTCTGTGTCCCCGTGTCCCTCTAGATGTGGTCTGGTACGGTCTCGAGGGCCTCCTCTGGGTCTGTCCCCGTGTCCCTCTAGATGTGGTCTGGTACGGTCTCGAGGGCCTCCTCTGGGTCTGTGTCCCCGTGTCCCTCTAGATGTGGTCTGGTACGGTCTCGAGGGCCTCCTCTGGGTCTGTCCCCGTGTCCCTCTAGATGTGGTCTGGTACGGTCTCGAGGGCCTCCTCTGGGTCTCTGTCCACCTCAACATTCTGGAAGACAGTGAAACGGTCAACACACTGGGATTATATGTTGTTGTTGACGGGCGTATGATATTGAAGACATGTCCTCACTGAGTTATATACAGATAGATAGGAGGGAGAGCGATCCTTGTTCTGTTATTCACCTCTGGCCGATCCCTGTGTGTGTTCACAGCCTCTATGTTGAGGAACACTGACTCCACTTTACAACCTGATGGGGTCAAAGTCCACAGATTAGGACGAGAGATGCACTCGTGACTCGTAGGCTATGGCACAGAAAAACAGGTCAAAGTACGTATTGGGCAATACTGGTGTTGGTGAAAGATAAGGGAACCACAACTGACCATAGGCGACTGGGGTGAGCTTTAGAACAGTGTGCAGAGGACACTTCAGATAGGGCAGCTCAGCTGAGGAGGAGTTGTAGACAAAACAGCATTCATATTGATGAAATGCAAACATAAACTATGGTTAACCGTAGTTAGCAGGCCTTCAGGGACTACCTTAGTTGGTGTGTATACCGTGAGCTTGTGAAGGAGTGGGATACGGTGTGTTTCATGCTGTTTCACTTTCTATGAATGCCATTTGGTGGATACTTTAATCCAGTATCCTTACCGATAACATGGATGCATACATTCTTAACATCAAACCCATGGCAATTCATGTTAATGCCATTCTCTTCCAGTTGAGCTGGACATGATCACACATTCCTAGGCATGTGAGGATGTAAGCATGTGTTGCTCTCACCAGCACTCTTGTCCAGGAAGTAGGCCAGCAGGCACCGCATGACGGCCTGGTGACAGATTACTAGAACGTTCTCCTGCCTCTCCAGCTCCATGATGACTGGCTCCAGGCGCTGGACCAGGTCTTCGTAGGACTGAAAATCAAAAGACATTAAGTAATCCTGCACATGAACAGGTTTCATTGTTTGTTCAAACATACATTGGCCCGGTTCACCACAAGAGACCAAAATGTATTCAGTTAACTGAATTGTCATTACACTTCCCACACAAGTTCCAAGTGACAAAGGGCTCGGCGAGAGCGAATGTTCAGTAGAGCTCCATGTTTGTTCCAGTGGTGTTCAGCAGGGTCAGGACTGTTGTTGTAGCCCCGTGTTCAGACAGCCTTACCTCTCCTTTGGGGTAGCGGTAGCGGTACTTGTCTTGGTCCCTCAGGGCAAACTCCTCTGGGTAATTCTCTTGGATCTCTTCATACGTCATATCTTCACACACACCCTGAGCACATTGGCGGACAAACAAAAACCGTGTCGTCATTTTTATTCTTAATGCCACGTAAT
Source organism: Lota lota (assembly GCA_026745465.1). Classification (NCBI taxonomy): domain Eukaryota; kingdom Metazoa; phylum Chordata; class Actinopteri; order Gadiformes; family Lotidae; genus Lota; species Lota lota. Next base: position 725,820 of record JACYXH010000627.1, on the reverse strand, counting down.
CTTGTTCTCTGCTCATCTCAAACTAAAACATTGTACTGAACCCAATGCAGCAGTTGAAAGAAACGCTACGCACGACTGGAAAACCCTACAGCTTCCTTCAACATCCACTGATGTAAGAGAGGGAACTTACAGCATCTATTTCATTGAGGGCCTTCCACTGTTCATACTGGACCCCCAGAGCCTCCGCAGTCTGGATGGTCCTCTTCATGTGACTGGTCCACACCTTCAGATCGCTGATGTTCTGGCCCTGCATGTAGGTGCAAAGGGCACTGGCAAACTGACAGGAACACAGTGGGGAAAGAGTTATTAGAACATACACGGAAGAGACACTTTCTGAACGTACTGGAAAACCATTTACAATATGTTCAGAATGTAACGTACACCCTCACTCACTCCCTCACAGGGTGACCCGGTTCCTGTCTCACCCCTCACAGGGTGACCCGGTTCCTCTCTCACCCCTCACAGGGTGACCCGGTTCCTCTCTCACCCCTCACAGGGTGACCCGGTTCCTCTCTCACCCCTCACAGGGTGACCCGGTTCCTCTCTTACCCCTCACTCCCTCCCAGGGTGACCCGGTTCCTCTCTTACCCCTCACTCCCTCCCAGGGTGACCCGGTTCCTCTCTCACCCCTCACAGGGTGACCCGGTTCCTCTCTTACCCCTCACTCCCTCACAGGGTGACCCGGTTCCTCTCTCACCCCTCACAGGGTGACCCGGTTCCTCTCTCACCCCTCACAGGGTGACCCGGTTCCTCTCTTACCCCTCACTCCCTCACAGGGTGACCCGGTTCCTCTCTTACCCCTCACTCCCTCACAGGGTGACCCGGTTCCTCTCTTACCCCTCCCAGGGTGACCCGGTTCCTCTCTCACCCCTCACAGGGTGACCCGGTTCCTCTCTTACCCCTCACTCCCTCACAGGGTGACCCGGTTCCTCTCTTACCCCTCACTCCCTCACAACGTGACCCGGTTCCTCTCTCACCCCTCACAGGGTGACCCGGTTCCTCTCTTACCCCTCACTCCCTCACAGGGTGACCTGGTTCCTCTCTTACCCCTCACTCCCTCCCAGGGTGACCCGGTTCCTCTCTTACCCCTCCCAGGGTGACCCGGTTCCTCTCTTACCCCTCACTCCCTCACAGGGTGACCCGGTTCCTCTCTTACCCCTCCCAGGGTGACCCGGTTCCTCTCTTACCCCTCACTCCCTCACAGGGTGACCCGGTTCCTCTCTTACCCCTCACTCCCTCACAGGGTGACCCGGTTCCTCTCTTACCCCTCACAGGGTGACCCGGTTCCTCTCTCACCCCTCCCAGGGTGACCCGGTTCCTCTCTTACCCCTCCCAGGGTGACCCGGTTCCTCTCTCACCCCTCCCAGGGTGACCCGGTTCCTGTCTCACCCCTCCCAGGGTGACCCGGTTCCTCTCTTACCCCTCACTCCCTCACAGGGTGACCCGGTTCCTGTCTCACCCCTCCCAGGGTGACCCGGTTCCTCTCTTACCCCTCACTCCCTCACAACGTGACCCGGTTCCTCTCTCACCCCTCCCAGGGTGACCCGGTTCCTGTCTCACCCCTCCCAGGGTGACCCGGTTCCTCTCTCACCCCTCCCAGGGTGACCCGGTTCCTGTCTCACCCCTGTGCCGCGTGGCGACAGCCCTGAGTCTCCCCCGATGCGGCCCAGCAGGTTGAGTTCACTCTCTCCGTGGCGGCTCAGGTAGATGGAGCGCGGCGTGACGTGGATGTTCATGAGGTAGTAGACGATGCGGCTCTGGATGTGGTCCTGGACGCGGTTCACCAGGTACCTGCTGCCCACGTTGAAGATCTTGATGTAGGACAGGTTTCTGTTTGAGGAAAACCAGGCGGGGGTGGGGGAACAATGGTTGGTGGTCAGGGGTGACAATGGACTACAAAACCCTCTGAACAACAATTCTAAATGTAGGCATATTTGTATGCAGCTGGCAAACTAAAAGCAGACTATTGGGATTTAGCTGGCCTCCCCCACATCCTCAATATAATAGATATATAATGATGGCCCTGATCATCTTCAAACCATTCTAGGTATGGGGGTGGTTGTGAGGGAGAAGATGGACTAGAGAGGTCACCTGTCCTGGTCGTCATCCAGAGGGGTGTAGGTGACCTTGTAACACTCGATCCTCTTCAGGAAGTCGGCCACTGCCTCCTCTTTGTCGCAGTCCGCATAATCCGGACTGCTCAGCTTCACTTGCTGCGCACGTAGCGAGGAAGCGTAAAGGATAGATTTGTATAATAGCTTGTTGTCACCACACGAGGATTCAAGGCTGTTCTCTCAAATGTATATTTTTCTGATATCCGCTTTGAAAAAAACCTTTTCCTTTTGAAAAGTTGATTAGGGTTTAATAAAGGTTGTGGAATCTTTTGCTGACCAAAGCAACAGCACAGCTATTTTATGTGTTTTCGGACAACCACAGAAGAAATAGAAGCAGCCCACTGCAATCTGGTAGAATCAGTGTGGCTCTAGAGTCTAGGTCAATTGATTGTAATTTGGGCAATATCAAAAACATGCTAGTCATGTCCTATAAAAACCCATGACCTTAGGACATGGCACATAAACCCTGACACAATGATGTCCGACACACCAGGGCTATGATAAGCAAAATGAAGATGAAATTGAGGATGATAACCTTGCAAAAGTTCCTTCATTTCTTTATGTACCTAACACTTATGAAAAAATATGTCAAAAAGATAAAGTATCTTCATGATCTGTTGATACTATGTCCACAAAGGGCTGGATCTTGCTGTGTCTAACTGCGTGTTCAGCTTAATACCCAATATCCTTCACCTGCCTTGGCTGCATGAGGTCCATCTGCCAGGCTAGAAGCCCTGCTGAGCTTCCCATTCCCTCAATCTGCTGCAGCCATAACAGCACTGGGTCTGGCTCACAACAAGCACCTCAAAGTGATGGTGTGACCATCCACTTCATCACACATCCACACATCCACGCAAACAAATACTGACTCACTTTAATGTTCTCAGCAATGATTTCAGGATCCTCACATATCGACTCAACAAAAAAAACCTGCAAAAATGGGAGGAGAGGAGAATTAGACCTCTCAGAAACTGAGATGACAAAAAATGTCCATAAGGATTTGGACACGTTATCAATTAGGAACAGGTGATAGATCAATGGTATAATCGTCACAACCCTTCTAATCAACAAAAGCAGCTTTGATTTTCTTTAACCACTGGCGTTGTGCTCCATGAGGCACAGAGATGATCAGGCATGATCGTGTAATGAAAGTAAACAGGCCTTCAACATACAAAGCTACCAATCAATACAATATTATCCCCTGTGAACTAGCACACAAAAGCCTGTGCAACACGATTATAGTATTAAGGTCAAGACAGCCAAGCTGATATTGGGAAATCATCAACCTTAGTGTCTAAAACAAGCTTGACAAATATACTTGAAAATGATTTTTGTTAAATGAAGGGTAGGCAATTTATTTTAGAAGCATTTATTGTCGTATTTGTTTATTATCTTTACAGCCCTACAGCAATCAATAAATCAAATGCTCTAACAACAGAAATCTGATACCTGTGGCTGTCGCAGGCCTGTAATAAGCTTGTACAACCATTTCCTTCGGCCCTGATTAAATATTGGAGGGCTTACTTGTCTGTGTACCTGCCTGCCTGCGCGCACTCTGCCCCTGCACTCAATGCACATTACAGGAGTCTTCCACAAGGCTAGGCAGACCTGTTGCTAAGGCTAGCGAGCTAGTAACACATGACCGGAGTCTTCCACAAGGCTAGGCAGACCTGTTGCTAAAGCCAGCAAGCTGCTCACGTGTTTTGGGGGAGTGGATTTAAGAGGGAGGCCTGAAGGGAGGGGTGGGAATTTTTTTGGTTTGTGGATACTTTCAAAATCTAGATTACTCTGGCTGGCTTCTCTAAACTGCCCACCTTACCTTTAAATAGTAGCGTTAATTAAAATATGTTTGCAGACCTTGTATCCATTTTCCTTGGCAAAGCTGAGGATGACCTCTCTGCGCTCTTGGGTGGTGTTGGTAGCGTCGAACACCTAATGGGAGACGAGAACGCAGCATGAAGCCTGTTGCACTCCTGCTATCGCACGACCTAATTCTGATCCTGAAGAATCAATACACATCCCTGTTGCCTTTTGTCACATGTCGATATCCTGTTTGACTCGGACGCGTGTCTCACATCGCGAAGCGCGAATGTTGTGTTACCGTTCTTCTAGACAACATGTACCAAAACAATCACAAGCCCTCAATACATACTGGGTCAAACGATTGGCCGTCATCACCAAATACATTTGAATATGAACGTACAAAATAGAATGAGGAGACTGAAGAGTATGCAGTATGGGATACTGTAATGCAGTGGATATGTTTGTGGATATATGTACTTACCGCTACCTGTCCTTCTTGTCTGTTAAAGTACGAACACACATCTCTCAGGGCAGAGATGGCACAGGCTCTGCACTCATGAAAGGAAAAGGACCACTTTAGACTCTCACCACAGACCCTTTTCAGATAGGCGTCATCGAGGACAAACACAGGTGTCGCTCATAACACTAATTATGGTCCTGCTCCTTTTATGTACCAGGGCAGCCACCCAAGGTAGTGAAGACAAGTCTGCTACTCGTTCCCTGGTACATAAAAGAGCAGAACCATAGTCTGTGTTATAAGCAACACCTGTGTTTGTCCTACGACGACGCCTCTGTGAGAAGGATCTATTCAGTTTATTTTGTACTAATGTTTACTCATTTGATTGGTCTCTAAGTGAAGTAAGGCATCAATCCCAAGACCATATGGAATCTATCATGTTCATATTTTCTCAAGAAGCAGCCCATTGTCCATTGATTTTCCCATACTTGCGTATCTTCATGGCCTCTTCATTTTCGGGTTTGAAGAATTCATAACTGTTGTAGGAACGTGTTGCATCTCTTCTATACTGCCCTACATTGAACACTGAGCAACAACACAGACATGTTTAAAACGGTTAGTTACGTGTTGTAATCTACCTTCATGAAATCAGCACACGAAACAGAAAAATATCTATCACGACTGAAAGGTTAATGCTTCTAGAAGTGTACTTTCCCCAAATCACCAAGTGACAGCACATGAAAGGAATAGTATGCAACATTTCCGCATAAAAAAAAAACTACACTTTTGTTATATATATTGTTGAGTTCTGTACTTACATTATCCCACGTGTTTCCAACAGTGTTCAAACCTAGAGAAATCCGTCGTTTTATTTAAGATAACGGCCCGTTACATTTGATCTCCTGCCAATGGCGTCACATCCCCTTTACCCGCTAACCTCCGGGACACACGCGAAAACCCATTAGAGACCTCACCTAATTATATGATATTTAAATACCTAGCTTACTACGATATGCTACTAAGACATGCAAGCCACCAAGCTAATGGTTTCCCACACATAGACTTACTTGGGTGAGTCATTTTATTTTGTAAATGTTTTTATCCGGCTGAGTATGACGCCATCCGCGATCGATATTTTTCCCCATACATTGCCTGTTACTATTTCAAATTGGTGAATTAAATACGATTGTATTTAATTGTAGAGCTGCGCCTAACACATTGATTCGCTCTCTCTCTCTCCCTCAGCAACACACTGACAACGCACCATCTGTGAATCATAACACGATCATAACATGTTTATCATCTGGAAGAAGGATTGTTGTTGACCTTTCCCTGCAGAGAAGACGGCTGGCCGAATTCCTTAGCAAAATCAATCCCTAGTTCACGAATCAGTGTAAGGGATGTCAGAAATACAATAAAAACTGTGATCGAATACATGGTCTAAATCTCAACTAGTACTCGTGTACCTGTTTTGTAGTCGATTATTTCCACCAATGTAGGCTCCTTCACATATGGGACGTCAGTTTAATCTGTATTATAAACAGTCTATGTTAAATCAGTTTAATCTGTATTATAAACAGTCTATGTTAAGTCAGTTTAACCTGTATAGTAAACAGTCTATGTTAAATCAGTTTAACCTGTATAGTAAACAGTCTATGTTAAGTCAGTTTAACCTGTATAGTAAACAGTCTATGTTAAATCAGTTTAATCTGTATTATAAACAGTTTATGTTAAATCAGTTTAATCTGTATAGTAAACAGTTTATGTTAAGTCAGTTTAACCTGTATAGTAAACAGTTTATGTTAAGTCAGTTTAACCTGTATAGTAAACAGTCTATGTTAACTCAGTTTAATCTGTATTATAAACAGTTTATGTTAAGTCAGTTTAACCTGTATAGTAAACAGTCTATGTTAAGTCAGTTTAATCTGTATTATAAACAGTTTATGTTAAGTCAGTTTAACCTGTATAGTAAACAGTCTATGTTAAGTCAGTTTAATCTGTATTATAAACAGTTTATGTTAAGTCAGTTTAACCTGTATAGTAAACAGTCTATGTTAAGTCAGTTTAACCTGTATAGTAAACAGTCTATGTTAAATCAGTTTAATCTGTATTATAAACAGTTTATGTTAAGTCAGTTTAACCTGTATAGTAAACAGTCTATGTTAAATCAGTTTAATCTGTATTATAAACAGTTTATGTTAAATCAGTTTAATCTGTATTATAAACAGTCTATGTTAAGTCAGTTTAACCTGTATAGTAAACAGTCTATGTTAAATCAGTTTAACCTGTATTATAAACAGTTTATGTTAAGTCAGTTTAATCTGTATAATAAACAGTTTATGTTAAATCAGTTTAATCTGTATTATAAACAGTTTATGTTAAATCAGTTTAATCTGTATTATAAACAGTCTATGTTAAATCAGTTTAATCTGTATTATAAACAGTTTATGTTAAATCAGTTTAACCTGTATTATAAACAGTTTATGTTAAGTCAGTTTAACCTGTATAGTAAACAGTCTATGTTAAGTCAGTTTAACCTGTATAATAAACACCGGAGGTCATACACTTGACCCGTCTGCTACGCAGATTTGTACCTGCTTTTCACTGTTGTGGAGCTAGAGTTTAATTGCGTTTTAGTTAGGCTATTGTTTAGGGCAGGGTACTTTGTTATATAGAAGTCTTGCTAGCCGAACGTCTCCTGGGCAGGTATATACTGTTAGAAACAAGGGACTTTAGTTCCCCGGGTCACATCGCTGTAATTCAGAGCGTGAATATCTGTTGGATATCCAATAGCTTTCTAAAAATAGACACTTTCAACCCCCCTGTCAGCTACCACCACAAGCAGAATGTAATTCTGTGGCAAGCACTTTAATGTGTAAAGTAACGTTATAAAGCAACGTTCAGCATACGCTCATCCATTTCTTTTTAGTATGATTGTTTTGACCACAGCTAACAGCGCTGGGCTACCCCACACACCATTCTCTACAGCTCTTCAGGTAGTCGACTAACCACTCGACTCAATTTGTATTATTGGTAAGTTAGCAACATAACGTTATGTTACTTGCGGCTAATTCATTAGAGTGAATAAATAGTATAAAATGTAAATGAACGTGACTCAATGTAACGCCAATACAACTTTAAAACATGAACTTCTTCTTCCTGAGTCACGTCAGATCGATTTTCACCGGCACTAGTGGTGAGGACCCCAACACCCGCGTTGCCACGCTACTTTACGACATCATCAAACTACGTCTTTTGTTGTTGCTTTGATTGAGCGACCCCTAGTGGCAGAGGTTATATATTTGACCTTTAAGAACACTAGGAAATCGTGTTATACAAAGTATGAATATTTTAAACATGAATGTGCAGTAGGCGTACAAGAGTTGGCCCCTGAGGTTTTTGCTGAATAAAATATCTGATATTAGGGTTAAAGATAACAATACATTTTTAACGTCATAACGATTTTTGTTAGTTGATTCCCATATCATCGTCAGCTATTCAATGAATGCCAAAATACTTTTATACCTTTATTCTACATCCAATGCTGTTTTAAAATGAGCCCAAATGCTGTGTAATATCTTTTCACCAAGTGTATTCCAGTCAGTATCATAAGTTCTACCCTTTATTTTGAATTTGTGGTCATGAAGCCTCAAATAAAAGTAATGAAAGAAACCATATTTTCTTGTAGATTGTATATCAATAGAATTTGACCACAACACAAGGGTTATCCTGAAGGATCTAATCTCATACTTCCTTTGCCCTGCGCTTATTACCTGTTTATGATTTATTACACCCTGGAAGTAAGATCCACTCAGACTCTTCCTTTAGATTTGATTGTATAGCTCGTATTCCCAGGAACCCTGGGTGTACTGGTCAACCGTCGTGAATACCTCTGGTGGGAACCCCGATCCAGTTGAGGTATCTGGTGAGCTTCTTGGAGATGTAGGTCTTCCCCCTGGCTGGTAACCCCACCAACACTATCATGGTGGGGGAGTTGGTGAACTGCGGCACAGACGCTGAAACACACAGCAGGAGGAACAGCTAGAGAGTGAGGACATTTTACATATGGGACATTTATTTGACTTCATGTGATAAAATGTCAGCGTAGCTCTGGCAATGCAATCGATGTGAATAACACACACACACACACACACACACACACACACACACAAACTTGAGCTCTGGGTTGAACAGCCTGTGACACAATGTCCCAGTCAGGGTCATTGTGTCACACGTCCGCCTATGTACACTAACTACGTGTCCCTTCCACAAAACAGACCTTGGACAATGAGGGTCTGTTCAGCTCAACAACTATTTAACAGATTGCTGGGGGAGAGTTGGCAAATTGGTGACATGTTTGTATGCGTCAGAAACAGCTAAAGTTTAAAGTAGTTGTGTGAGTGCATGCCTCCTTAGTGTTTATACTCACAGCCTCTGCGGCGAAGCAACCTGCTGGTCACATTTGGTACCCAGATCTTCTGGAGAGGATTCTGAGTCAGTCTGGCCTCTTTCTGAGACATAGCTGCCACGAGCTGATGATGTTTGGGAGTATGTGTGATTGTGTAAAGTGTGGCTGTGTGTGAGTGTGTGCGTGTGTGTGGCTGTGTCTGGCGAATGAGTTATTGCTCCAGAATGAAAAGAAGAGAGCAGTGCAGGTGAGTGCGTGCGATTTTAAACCCTCTCCGAGCGCGGAATGCTGGGAGGAGATTCCCACCAATAGCCGACTCACTAAATGAGTCAACACGGTTGGCTGGAGGCAGAAGATGTGACACCTCTAATTGGACTGCTAAACTGTCAGTCAGCTGCTGATCATAGGTTTACGCCCACATCATGGAACGCTACTCAGGGACACATGTATGTAACCTGGTTGAACCTGGGGTGTAGTGTTGTTACATACAAAAAACAAGGGGGTTAACTTCACACAAAGGTGAAGTAGTAATGGGATTATTGCAGAATTAAGGTGGTTCTACTAAATAAACCATCACATTGTCAGAAGTCACAATATACATTTTATGCTGTGTCACCCTGTCTGTGTGGGGGAGGTTTCTAGAGACTTGCTGTGGTAAAAGGGGCTGTAGGTTTAAGAGTTATCATTTGAGAGTAATTTGTTAGAAATGGCACGGCCATTAATTAGCTATAAGTGAGTGAAATGCTGTGTGAGAATATGTGCTGTGGTTGACTGTATGAGACGGTTTAGATTAGACTGATATTCTCTGACCAATCAAGGAGTCTCGTCCTCTGATTGGTGCAGGGCATCCATCTTGTCGGTCTGTCACCCTCAATCACATTGAGTGTTTGACTCAATACTAATCGGTATTAAAAAATAAATAAATAACTTATTAACTTATATGATTTATTAGTATGTTGTAAATAAGCTATGAATATATCAATAAATACTTGGCTACTCATTCATCAAATGTTTGCAGGACGTAAGATTAGATTATACAGTTCAATCTTCGGTTCAAACAAGATTCCATCTTCTGAATGAAAAGGCTGGTGTGTGTCTGTCCGGTGTGTGTGTGCGTGCATTCGTGACCAAGCTTGCCACGATGTCATAACAGATAATGAACTCTTCTGTTTCTAACAGCTATAATATAAGAGTAATGTATTTCATGTTTAATTCATCATGAACCTAAAAATTTATTAAAATGTGTTACCAAGCCATATGTCACATCTCATAGACTGCTATGGAAAACACACATAGGCATACAATGTGGCATTCTTTGTTTTAAGGCATGCCTGTTAATTATCGCTTGATTACAGTATGTAATCAAAACAGTATTGCATATTACTATTGAATATTTTAAATTATATGATCGTATGGCTTCAAATGAAGGGGAATGAGTTTAAAGGAACTAGATAATACTGGGACCAACTTCAGCTTTAATTGTTCACCTGTGGGCAAGCTAATAAAAGAATGGAGAAATAAATAAATAAGGAGAGGAATAACGAGACCTGGCGCAAGTTGAATATCTAGCGAGTTCTGACTGGTCTCTTGGAATATGAGAAGAAAATAATGTATCTTATTCCAAACCACCACCACCACCACACACACACACACACACACACACACACACACACACACACACACACACACACACACACACACACACACACACACACACACAATGGAGCAGCCTTTATATCTTCACACTTTACTCTGCCACAATGGGCCATGCATCTGTTCGTGGCAACATGACTAAAGACAGAGACGTGGAGAGAGACTGTGGCTCTTTGCTCAAGACATTTGTTCAAAAACGGCATTCATTGCACGCTCACCTGAGCTCTCACTTCGGAGACGCCGCCGTGTGAACGACTTGCTAGGGTCCATGTCTGGCTCTACAGAGAGAGCAGCTGATCTGCTGTTCCTCACCTACCGCCAGGCCATGTGGCTGGGTGTGCTTCCGTACAGGCGGTCTCTCCCAAGACATCTGATACAGGCACTAGCCGACTGGCCGAACGTATGGGGATCGCTCTACACTCGCCCAAAGAGTTTAAAGCACCGTTTATAGGCCAATACTAACAATAGTTCGCCTAAAAGTATCCATTTGCAGTCGCAGGAAAGGCACGATGAGGGACATCTGTTATTGGCATTGTGTAGCCTGCAAACATCAGGCATGGGCACAATAAAACAGTCCGTGGACAAGCTGGATTAAAGCAATTTTTGATTGAATCAGTAATGTCACACAGCCTCTCTCTCTCTCACCCCCCCCCCCCCCCCCCCCCCCCCCCCACACACACACACACACACACACACACATCCACCGAGAGATGGAGAGGGATAGGCCTAATAGAAAGCAGGCATTGTACAGCCTTAATGTATCCCTCTGTGTGACCTTACAGACACGTGTTGGACTGCACCGAGTGCTGTAAATCGCTAGACACAACGGAACCCGGTAGGCCTAGGCGCCGTCCATCCCAAAACACGCTGTGCGTTTGCGCATGCACGCCTCTCTGAAAGCCTGTGTCTGTCACTCACCCAGTGGCCGCGGGAAACGCAATGTCCTTCCTGCGCCCCCCTCTTGCGTAACCGCTGCCTCGTTCATCTTCGGAATCTATTTTGGTGCTGAGACTCGGACGGTGCACGCGGTCCGCTCGTCCTCGGTGCCTCGTGCGTCGAGGCGGATGCTTTTTGTCCCAGTTAAAGCCAACGCTGTACTATAAAACTGTCCATTCGGAGTATTAGTCCTTCCTCTGCCTTGTTTGGTTTAGTATTCCGTCCCCCGGCCGGCCGTTACCCACCGACTACGTCAAAGAAATTCGTCCACAAGCTTAACCCCTCAGTGCCAAATTCGTTGTCCCTCGCACATTCCTGCTGTTTACCTGCCACGCCCGGTGACTTGGAAAGTTCCAACCTCTGGGCAATCATCGACTGATCGTTAATCTAGTTCGTTATAAATAGGCGGGACTTTTTAACTCTCTGCGTTGCATTTTAAATAGTTGTTTATTTGTTACACTATATCAGAAGCCAATAGAAATAGGTGGATACTTTATTTCATGCCATAGTTCCAGGTACAAAGACAGTCTAATGTCACCGGTTGTCCTCTCAAACACGTATATCCACCACTAACACGCACAAACCTGTCTGGCCTCTTGCACACATTCAATTCAAACAAGTCAGGTTGACACACACACGCACACACACACACACACACACACACACACACACACACACACACACACACACACACACACACACACACACACACACACACACACCACTGACATTTCAAATTAAAAGCAGACACAAGAACAAGAGACGCCACACATGCATGTGCAGGATATGCGTAGTCTATGTTTATTAGTTTGACTGGTGGTGGAGGGGTTAGTATTTTCAGATACAGTACAGCGCAGGATGCAACAAGCAGTACAATATCAGCACATCCCCAGAGTACACCCCCCCCCCCCCCCCCCCTCCCCCCCACACACCCTCTCAACCATGAGCACAGAACCTTCCGGGTGTGTGTAGGATCCAAGCCCTACCATCAACCACAATTTTCCTCATCCCCCCCCCCCCCCCCCCCCCCATAGAAAGAGTGACTCTGCTGTAATCACCATTCCACAGACAATGGCTAGAGTCATTACCGCTCCTTATAGCATAATTGTAAGCACTTGCACTTCAGTATGATCCCTTCATGAACCCCACCCTCTCCCTCCCTGTTCCCGGCGTTACAAAAGAAGGCTGCGACAGTGACAGACAGACAGGCGTAAAGAGGGCGCCCTCATAGAGACGGGTGTGAGGGAGGGGTGCAGCACAGAGGAGCTGGGCCTGGGGGGGGGGGGGGGGGGCCACACCGTGTGGGTAAAACGACCTATACCTGAACAGCATTATGAGCTGGACCGCCAAGCACCACAGACCCGGCTACATTGGCTCTAGTCCTCCGTTATCCGTCTAAAGTCTGTAAACAAGTGTTGGGTTTGTGTCTTAAGTGACGATGAATGGACTGAGTTAGACACACCGGCTTCTTTCTCATTGACATCGAAATGATTGACTTCTGAGCCAATACGATTGTCTGATTATGAACACATGTAACCAATCAGGTGTCAGTTTTCCAGATCTTCTCCGCCCTACCCTCGTTAGTGGAAACCTCTGACCTGTGACCAGAAAATATGGAAAATCTCCCCACCCCCATCTCTCTGTATAGGTCTAATTCTCAGCTGGGGTTTGAGCGATGAGTCATGATAAGTATAGACGTGAGGACTCGCTCTATTGGTCACGCCAAGCCAAGCAACCTCTTAAGTGTCTCTTAGTGGATTTCCAGTATCCCATCTCGGTTAGTGAAACAGACAGTGGCGATGCGTCCACTTCCATTAGCTCTCTGTTGACTTGGCTCGCCGTATAAAAAGAACATTTATGACCTGACTGGTAAATAATGGATAAATATATGCTGCGTTTATCTCTCTAGCGCTATGAAGGAACTCAAGGGGGATAGGAAGTCTATTCTCTCTAGCATTCTAGTGCTATCTACACGTTTCTGAGCTACTGACCAACATGAGGGGGTGGTGGGGTGGGGGGGGGGGGGGGGGGGGTGGGGGGTGGTGGGGGCTAGTATTATATATCGCTACAGCAGGACAGAGTAGGAGTGCATTGGTACAGAATCAAGAGGCAAACAAATAACAAAAAACACATTCCTTTCAAAAGAAAAAAAGGCAATTAGAATTAAAAAGACAATCTCAAGGTTGTATTTACATTCAGAGAAAGATACATTAGATTCTCTTCTTCAAGACCCCTTAAGAGCTCTGGTCTTTACTCCCAGTTATCTTCCTCTTCATCCTCCTCTCCCGCTGTCCTCCATCGCTCTCTAGCTACATCCTAGAGAGGTGGGGGACAAAGCAGTTTTGCTACAAAAGCCCCTTTTTGATTCTACAGGGCCTCCATCTATATTTGCATGTAAACCTGATCCAAGTGCCCATCTGCCTTTCTGTGTGTGTGTGTGTGTGTGTGTGTGTGTGTGAGTGTGTGTGTGTGTGTCTGTGTGTGTGTGTGTATGTGTGTGTGTGTGTGCGTGTGCGTGTGAGTGTATGTGTGTGTGTATGTGTGTGTGTGTGAGTGTGTGTGTGTGTGTTCAGAAAGGAAGTAATGATTTTGCAGAGTTCCACTCTGTTTGCAAACACACGTATGCTCCTGCAGTCAAAGAGTAGGATGAGGCAACACAGGCGCTGGAAGACAGAGAGGATGATGGGGGATGAAAGGAGCAGGAGGAGGAGCAGGAGGAGCAGGAGGAGGAGGGGGGTAACTGGACTCTCTTAAGGCAAGAGCCCTCGCATCTCTGCAAGTCATGGGGGGAGGGGTCAGAGATGGAGGGCGTGAACTATATCGCGGACGTGCACGCACATGTGCCCACACGTACATACACACACATTCACACATGGACGGCATTCGGACAGGGAGACACACACGCGCACAGACACACAGTAAGTCAGCCTGAAACGTCTACTCAACATAAGGATTTGTGAATGGCCACATGCATCTTAGGCTTGGTGGGCTCACGCCACACGCATGGAACAATCATTCCCTGGCACATGCAGAATTACACAATCAAAACAGAACGTAAAAAAGTCTAAAATTTCAATAATAAACTCAAAAATAGTGCTTGTATGGAAACTGAGAAGAGTATTTTGAAAGCTTTGTAGTTGTTTGGAGAAAATATGAATTGATCCAATGACCCAAGATTATTTCACCCTTCATTCCCCTGCAGAAGGAGCAGTAGGTTTTGTGTGTGCGTGTGGGTTTATGTTTGTATGTATGTATGTATGTATGTATGTATGTATGTATGTATGTATGTATGTATGCATGTGTGTATGAATGTGTGCATGTGTGCATGTGTGAGTTTGTGTGTGTGTGTGACAGTAAAAACTTGGAATAGAAAAAGTAAACATCTTTCCTACACACACCTGTGGAATGTACTCCCACTGAACATTACCGGCATGGAATGTGTGTGCGCGTGCATGTGTGTTTGTGTGTTTGCTATGCATGTTCTTTATCTGTTATTGTCATCACAGGCAGTGGAGTCAGATCTTTATGAGTGATGTGCCTCATAGTGTCTTGTTGCAGGCAGTAAAGTGTGTGTGTGTGTGTGTGTGTGTGTGGGTGGTGTGCGTGTGTGTGTGTGTGTCTAGCTGGTTCGGTTTAGGATGGTGGGCATGGAGGGAGCGATGGGAGGAGGAGGAGGGACAGGGTTGATGGGGGAGGCGGGGCCCGAGCTCTCGTGGCCGTGGGGGACGGGACCCCGGCCGCTGTACTGGCCAATGAAAGAGCCGTCCTCGTTGAACTGAATGTCCACGCTGTCCCCGTACTCAGCCAGGGAGTCGTCACTGCCCATCTTGCTGTCCACGCACAGGGACGGCTGGCTGGCTGTGCGCTTCTCATCAGCGTCGCTGTAGAGCAGAGGCACCGGGAAGCAGGGTGAACATGTGGCAGGAGGGTGCGCTCAGACCGACTCTGTGTGTGTGTGGTGTGTGTGTGGTGTGTGTGTGTGTGGTGTGTGTGTGGTGTGTGTGTGTGTGTGGGTGGGTGGTGTGTGTGTGTGTGTGTGTGTGTGTGGTGTGTGTGTGTGTGTGTGTGTGTGGGTGGGTGGTGTGTGGTGTGTGTGTCTGTATGTGTGTGTGTGTGTGGCTGGTGTGTGTGTGTGTGTGTGGTGTGTGGTGTGTGGTGTGTGGTGTGTGGTGTGTGTGTGTGTGTGTGTCTCGGTATGTGTGTGTGTGTGTGGTGTGTGTGGGTTGTGTGGTGTGTGTGTGTGTGTGTGTGTGGTGTGTGGTGTGTGGTGTGTGGTGTGTGTGGGTGTGTGGTGTGTGGTGTGTGGTGTGTGGTGTGTGGTGTGTGGTGTGTGGTGTGTGGTGTGTGGTGTGTGGTGTGTGTGTATGTGTGTGGTGTGTGTGTGTCTCGGTATGTGTGTGGTGTGTGGTGTGTGTGTGTGGTGTGTGTGTGGTGTGTGTGTGTGTGTGTGTGGTGTGTGGTGTGTGGTGTGTGGTGTGTGGTGTGTGGTGTGTGTGTATGTGTGTGGTGTGTGTGTGTGTCTCGGTATGTGTGTGTGTGTGTGGTGTGTGTGGGTGGTGTGGTGTGTGTGTGGTGGGTGGTGTGTGGTGTGTGTGGGTGGTGTGTGTGTGTGGTGTGTGTGTTTGCTTGCCAGCCGAAGCACTCACCTCTCAAGCGATCTGCAGGCAAGCATGCAGAGAGGACATAGCGGTTTAAGTGTGAGTAAAGATGAAAGAGAGCTTTACCAGAGTTAGTACTGCAGTGATTTGGGGATTTTAGGTAAAATCATTGAGTTCATGTTCTTTTCTAATGGAAATGCATCCATGCATGTTACTACAGAATCAATGATAACTAATAGCAACATACATTAAGGAGCATCCATTAACCAAACAACGGGTGAGCAGAAGAAAGTGAGCATGTCTGATTCTGATGTGTTGATTGGGGATGTGTGCAATGAGCACACAGTAGGTCCTTTGAGATGCAGGCACCATGGTGATGGAAACAGCATCTAGAATGCAGGCCGTGTGCAGAACTCATGTACCTGTACTCCCCAAACGTTTCATCCTTCATGGGCCGGGCCTCAGAGTCCACCTGGCCATCTTCCTTGTCCTTCACTGGAGGAGGAAAGGAGGATCACTGTGTTTCATAAATGGATGGTGGATGGTGGATGCATGGCAAATCAGGAAAATGTGTGTTCAAAATATAAGATGTATAATGTGTGTGTTTGCGTAGGTGTGTGTGTGAACATGTGTGTGTGAACGTGTGTGTGTGTGTGTGTGCGTGCATGTGTGGGTGTGTTCAGGAAGGAAGTAGTGATCTCGCCTAAGAACTCAGTAACACTGGTCCGTCACCATGCATTGGTTACTATAGCGACTGCAGTGAGGACTGCCGAGTCATTCATGCCAAGTGTGTGTGTGTCTGTGTGTATGGATGTGTGTGTGTGTCTGTGTGTATGTGTGCATGGATATGTGTGTGTCTGTGTGTGTCTGTGTGCATGGATGTGTGTGTGTGTATGTATGTGTGCATGCATGTATGTGTGTGTGTGTATGGGTGCGTGTGTGTGTGTGTGTGCATGGATGTGTGTGTATGTATGTGTGCATGTGTGTGTGTGTATGTGTGCATGGATGTGTGTGTGCGTGCATGGATGTGTGTGTGTATGTGTGCATGGATGTGTGTGTGCATGGATATGTGTGTGTGTGTGCATGGATGTGTGTGTATGTGTGCATGGATGTGTGTGTGTATGTGTGCATGGATGTGTGTGTGTGCATGGATGTGTGTGTGTGTGCATGAATGTGTGTGTGTGTGTGCATGGATGTGTGTGTGTGCATGGATGTGTGTGTGTGTGTGCATGAATGTGTGTGTGTGTGGATGTGGATGTATGTGTGCATGGATGTGTGTGTGTGTATGTGTGCATGGATGTGTGTGTGTATGTGTGCATGGATGTGTGTGTGTGTGTGTGTGCATGGATGTGCGTGTGTGTGTGTGTGCATGGATGTGTGTGCATGGATGTGTGTGTGTGCATGGATGTGTGTGTGTGTGTGTGTGTGCATGGATGTGTGTGTGTGTGTGTGCATGGATGTGTGTGTGTGTGTGTGCATGGATGTGTGTGTGTGTGTGTGTGTGTGTGTGTGTGTGTGTGTGTGTGGGGGGGGGGGTTCACCTGCGTATTTGCCTCCTTTGCTACGCTTGATGAAGCAGAGGAGGAGCAGTAGCAGCAGCAGCAGCACGATGGCGCTAATGAGGCCGATGAACCAGCCCTGCGTGGCGAAGCCGCCCGCCACCTCAGACAGCTCTGTGAGGAAACAGGCAGCGAGGTGAGGAAACAGGCAGCGAGGTGAGGAAACAGGCAGCGAGGTGAGGGAGCTACGCACAAGACGTGTGTTTGATCACTGCATTATTTGGGCCAACCCGGCTGCAGCTAAATCTGTTCGTATCAGTGTGTTCGTGTTCCCAGACAAAAGGTGCACCGTGTTTATCAGCCCTAACAACGGTGTTCCATGTGTTTGCAGTACCTGGTCCTCTGGTGTCTATCACGGTCTCCCAGAACATTTCCTCGTTGTGCATGATGACAAGGTGATACTGAGCTCCTGGTTGAAGGCCAGTCAGCGAGTAGAAACCCTGTGTGGAATTCACCAGCTCTGAATCCTCCCACCCAGCCTGGCCTGCGTCACACACACAGGAGAGGGCTTTAAAAGGGAAAGTGGAACATGGCAGGATATGGTTTGTTGACGCGTCTGCATTAGCGGATGGAACCACTGAGGCTTCCCGTGTGCATCAGTCTCCGCTTACAGCGGTCACCAGGCACAACACACAACACTTTCAACACAAAGTCCACACACAGGGGGAGCTGCAGTATCGCTGGGGGAGGCCAGTTGGTAGACTGAGCTAAATGCCATAAGCAACCGGAACAACTCACCATCCTCTCCTCCATCTCACCATGCCACCATCTTCCCCCCCCCTCCCCCCTCCCCCCCACCCCCGCCCCCGCCCTCCCAGTAGTGTGGGAAGGTCTCACACAGTTCCTCCTGATGATCCCCCCCCACCCCCGCCCCCGCCCTCCCAGTAGTGTGGGAAGGTCTCACACAGTTCCTCCTGATGATCCCCCCCCACCCCCGCCCCCGCCCTCCCAGTAGTGTGGGAAGGTCTCACACAGTTCCTCCTGATGATCCCCCCACCCCCGGTCTCACCATCCTTCCTCATGTAGCTGATGTGAAAGGCGTGGTTCCTGTAGCGCTCACTGGGGACCCAGCTGAGGTTGACGGCCAGCTGGCCGGCGTGCACCGTGACGTTGGAGGGAGGAACTGGAGCCAGGGAGGAAGAAACCAGTCAAAGGAGGCCGCGCGGTTACACACAAAGCTGAGCGACAACTACAGCGCCGTCATTCCTGCATAATGCCCCGTTCTCAGGGGAACTTCCTCTCTGAACACACAACCCGAATTGTCGCTTGTTTGTGATCTGAAACCTTTTCCCTCAGCGCTAACCTTGATCTCAACATGCATTTACAATTTACAATACATTTACATTTAGACATTGACCGTACATTTACAATACATACAAAATGCATTTACAATTTACAATACATTTACATTTAGACATTGACCGTACATTTACAATACATACAAAATGCATTTATTCGCTGCTGTAGCGGTTACCTCCGTCCAGCAAGGCGTGGCCCTTGCGTGTCAGAGGAGGGCCCTTCCCCGCAGCGTTGTGGGCCATCAGCCGGAAGATGTAGTTGCTTTGTGGATCCAGGCCCCGCAGGTAGTGGTGGTTCACATCAGCACCGGGGAGGATGACCACCTTCTCCGGGATGTCCTTCACTTCTGCACGCGGCGGGAGAGGCAAACACAAGCCTGCTCATTTCTGCAGCAGACACTCAGACACGCTCACGGGCTAAGGAGCCGTTCCCTCCTTACCGTCTTGGTAGTGCAGGACATAGCCCAGGAGCACGCCGTTGGTCTGGACCGGGCCGCTCCAATACACGGTCAGCTCTGTCTCAGAGGGGCTCTCAAAGGTCATGGAGGCAGGAGGTCCAGGAGCTACACACACACACGCACACACACACACACACACACGCGCACACGCACACGCACACGCACACACGCACACGCACACACGCACACGCACGCACACACGCACAGGCACAGGCACACGCACACGCACACACACACACACGCACACACACACACGCACACACGCACACGCACACGCACGCGCACACGCACACGCACACGCACACGCACACACACACACACACGCACACGCACACACAGAATGCTGAGCCTCAGATACACTGTCTACTACATGCTGTGTTTACTATGTACCTCACGCATGGTAACAAATAACCAAATATACTGAACAGAATCTCCTACCTCCTTCTGGGGTGCTAAAGATGTACGGGGTTGAGGCGGGACTATGCCCTTTGCTGTTGAAGGCGGTGATAGACAGCTCGTACCGCGAATAGAAGCGCAGCCCCATCACCTCCTCCGAGGTCTTCATTCCCTTCACCAGCACCACCCTGCTCTCCCCTTCTCCATCCTCACGCTCCTCCTCTCCCCCATCGGGGCGATCCTTGGCCAGCCCCCGCCGGCCCCGGGACCCGACTGAGCTCAGCCTCCGGATGTAGATCTGTAGCAACCCCGGGCGGAGGCAAGGTCAGTGGAGGGTTGGGTGGGGAGATAACAGTGATGTAGTTGATGGTAATACGTTGTTGTTGGTAATATGTTGTTGTTGATGATGGTAATATGTTGTTGTTGATGGTAATATGTTGTTGATGGTAATACGTTGTTGTTGGTAATATGTTGTTGTTGATGATGGTAATATGTTGTTGTTGTTGTTGATGATGGTAATATGTTGTTGATGGTAATATGTTGTTGTTGTTGATGGTAATATGTTGTTGATGGTAATATGTTGTTGTTGTTGATGGTAATATGTTGTTGATGATGGTAATATGTTGTTGTTGATTGTAATATGTTGTTGTTGATGGTAATATGTTGTTGTTGATTGTAATATGTTGTTGTTGATGGTAATATGTTGTTGTTGATGGTAATATGTTGTTGTTGTTGATGGTAATATGTTGTTGATGGTAATATGTTGTTGATGGTAAAATGTTGTTGTTGTTGATGGTAGTATGTTGTTGTTGTTGATGGTCATATGTTATTGTTGTTGATGATGGTAATATGTTGTTGTTGTTGATGGTAATATGTTGTTGTTGATGGTAATATGTTGTTGTAGTTGATGGTAATATGTTGTTGTTGTTGTTGATGTTAATACGTTGTTGTAGTTGATGGTAATATGTTGTTGTTGTTTATGGTAATATGTTGTTGATGGTAATATGTTGTTGTTGATGATAATATGTTGTTGATGGTAATATGTTGTTGTTGATGGTAATATGTTGTTGATGGTAATATGTTGTTGATGGTAATATGTTGTTGTTGATGGTAATATGTTGTTGATGGTAATATGTTGTTGTTGTTGATGGTAATATGTTGTTGTTGATGGTAATATGTTGTTGTTGATGGTAATATGTTGTTGATGGTAATATGTTGTTGATGGTAATATGTTGTTGTTGTTGATGGTAATATGTTGTTGTTGTTGTTGTTGATGGTGGTAATATGTTGTTGATGGTAAAATGTTGTTGTTGTTGATGGTAATATGTTGTTGATGGTAATATTTTGTTGTTGTTGATGGTCATGTTGTTGTTGATGGTAATATGTTGTTGTTGATGGTAATATGTTGTTGTTGATGGTAATATGTTGTTGATGGTAATATGTTGTTGTTGATGGTAATATGTTGTTGTTGTTGATGGTAATATGTTGTTGTTGCTGTTGATGATGGTAATATGTTGTTGATGGTAATATGTTGTTGATGGTAATATTTTGTTGTTGTTGATGGTCATATGTTATTGTTGTTGATGGTGTTATGTTGTTGATGGTAAAATGTTGTTGTTGTTGATGGTAATATGTTGTTGATGGTAACATTGTAATACTTTTAGGATTTAATGTAATTGTCTCTTTCATTTTGAAAGTATATCGACCTTATTCTGCATATCTTAGGAAACACTAGGTTTTAAAGCTCTGACACACAGCAGGTCAATATGTGAAATCAAACACCCCTACAACCACAAGCCTCCACATCCCTCTGTGTGGGAGCTACTGAGTGTTACCTGGTATCCTAGCAACAGCCCCTGGACTCTCTCTGGTGCGGACCAGCTCACCCTCACCGTGCTGTTCATGACGAGCACGTTGACGTCGCCCGGGGCCTCCTGGGGTACTGGGGACACAAGCAGAGGCCCTTACAGCGGAACATGGACACGTTGATGAAGCACCGGGCCTGTGGTAGTGTGCCGACAGAGTGCACTCTGTTCTCTGGGCTGTTTCATTGGTCAACTGAGATCTGGAGTTGTTTATTTGTTGTCTTGTTGTCATATTTCACCGTAGTTTTTTGGATGATTGCATACTGTGATTGTTTTATCTTTTATGTATAGATTAATATAGTGTTTGCATATTGCATTAATGTGTTTCAATTGGAATTGAATGTGGAGCAATGGTTCCAGTGTACTGATGGCAAACACTATGTTACCAAACACCATGTTACCAAACACCATGTAACCATGTTACCAAACACCATGTTACCATGTTACCAAACACTATGTTACCAGAACAAACACCATGTTACCAAACACCATGTTACCATGTTACCAAACACCATGTTACCATGTTACCAAACACCATGTTACCATGTTACCAAACACCATGTAACCATGTTACCAAACACCATGTTACCATGTTAGCAAACACCATGTAACCATGTTACCAAACACCATG
>JACYXH010000627.1:686144-688644 GCA_026745465.1 Lota lota | reverse complement strand
TGTCGGCGACCGAAAGACGAAGCAACGACAGAGGAAAAACAGGAAGAAGAGGATAAAGGGTGTGTGTCACCCCTGCATGATGTGACCCCGCTCTGTCATGGGACGTGTGTGACCCCACTCTGTCATGGGACGTGTGTGACCCAGCTCTGTCATGGGACGTGTGTGACCCAGCTCTGTCATGGGACGTGTGTGACCCAGCTCTGTCATGGGACGTGTGTGACCCAGCTCTGTCATGGGACGTGTGTGACCCAGCTCTGTCATGGGACGTGTGTGACCCAGCTCTGTCATGGGACGTGTGTGACCCAGCTCTGTCATGGGACGTGTGTGACCCCGCTCTGTCATGGGACGTGTGTGACCCCGCTCTGTCATGGGACGTGTGTGACCCAGCTCTGTCATGGGACGTGTGTGACCCAGCTCTGTCATGGGACGTGTGTGACCCAGCTCTGTCATGGGACGTGTGTGACCCAGCTCTGTCATGGGACGTGTGTGACCCCACTCTGTCATGGGACGTGTGTGACCCAGCTCTGTCATGGGACGTGTGTGACCCCGCTCTGTCATGGGACGTGTGTGACCCCGCTCTGTCATGGGACGTGTGTGTGTGACCCAGCTCTGTCATGGGACGTGTGTGACCCCGCTCTGTCATGGGACGTGTGTGACCCAGCTCTGTCATGGGACGTGTGTGACCCCGCTCTGTCATGGGACGTGTGTGACCCAGCTCTGTCATGGGACGTGTGTGACCCCGCTCTGTCATGGGACGTGTGTGACCCCGCTCTGTCATGGGACGTGTGTGACCCCGCTCTGTCATGGGACGTGTGTGTGTGACCCCGCTCTGTCATGGGACGTGTGTGTGTGACCCAGCTCTGTCATGGGACGTGTGTGACCCCGCTCTGTCATGGGACGTGTGTGTGTGACCCCGCTCTGTCATGGGACGTGTGTGACCCCGCTCTGTCATGGGACGTGTGTGACCCCGCTCTGTCATGGGACGTGTGTGACCCAGCTCTGTCATGGGACGTGTGTGACCCAGCTCTGTCATGGGACGTGTGTGACCCCGCTCTGTCATGGGACGTGTGTGACCCCGCTCTGTCATGGGACGTGTGTGACCCAGCTCTGTCATGGGACGTGTGTGACCCCGCTCTGTCATGGGACGTGTGTGACCCCGCTCTGTCATGGGACGTGTGTGACCCCGCTCTGTCATGGGACGTGTGTGTGTGACCCCGCTCTGTCATGGGACGTGTGTGACCCCGCTCTGTCATGGGACGTGTGTGACCCCGCTCTGTCATGGGACGTGTGTGACCCCGCTCTGTCATGGGACGTGTGTGACCCCGCTCTGTCATGGGACGTGTGTGTGTGACCCCGCTCTGTCATGGGACGTGTGTGTGTGACTCACGCTCTGTCATGGGACGTGTGTGACCCCGCTCTGTCATGGGACGTGTGTGTGTGACTCACGCTCTGTCATGGGACGTGTGTGACCCCGCTCTGTCATGGGACGTGTGTGTGTGACCCCGCTCTGTCATGGGACGTGTGTGACCCCGCTCTGGAGTGGGAGGTGTGTGTGTGACCCCGCTCTGGAGTGGGACGTGTGTGTGTGACCCCGCTCTGGAGTGGGACGTGTGTGTGTGACCCCGCTCTGTCATGGGACGTGTGTGACCCCGCTCTGGAGTGGGAGGTGTGTGTGTGACCCCACTCTGGAGTGGGACGTGTGTGTGTGACCCCACTCTGGAGTGGGAGGTGTGTGTGTGACCCCGCTCTGTCATGGGACGTGTGTGACCCCGCTCTGGAGTGGGAGGTGTGTGTGTGACCCCACTCTGGAGTGGGACGTGTGTGTGTGACCCCACTCTGGAGTGGGAGGTGTGTGTGTGACCCCACTCTGGAGTGGGAGGTGTGTGTGTGACCCCACTCTGGAGTGGGAGGTGTGTGTGTGACCCCGCTCTGGAGTGGGGTCATCAGCTCTGTCGTGGGACGTGTGTGTGTGTGACTCACGCTCTGCGATGACCTGCACGGTGTTGCTCACTGCGGTGCCCAGCTCGTTGGAGGCGTAGCAGCGGTAGTGGCCCTCATAGTCCTTGATGTCCTCCAGGGGCCCCGCCACCAGCGTCCCCTCTCCCCGATGCTCCTGACCAAACTGATGGCCGTCTTTCACCCACCGGAACCTGCCCACAGGGGGGAGAGAGAGGGAGGGAGAGAGAGGGGGGAGAGAGAGAGGGGGAGAAAGGGGAGGGGAGAGAGAGGGGGGGAGAGAGGGAGAGAGAGGGGGGAGAGAGAGTGGCGAGAGAGGGGGGGAGAGACAGAGTGGGAGAGAGAGAGAGGGAGAAGAGAGAGAGAGAGAGGGGAGAGAGAGGGGGGAGAGACAGAGTGGGAGAGAGAGAGAGGGGGGGGAGAGGGAGAGGGAGAGGGGGAGAGAGAGGGGGGGGAGAGACAGAGTGGGAGAGAGAGGGAGAGAGAGGGGGGGAGAGACAGAGTGGGAGAGAGAGAGAGAGGGAGAAGAGAGAGAGAGGGGAGA
>JACYXH010000627.1:666144-676144 GCA_026745465.1 Lota lota | reverse complement strand
CCAGCATGTTGTCCTCTCTCTGTGTCTATTTATTTTCCTGTCTGTCTGCTCGTCAGTCTGTCGCTCTGTCTACCGGCTTGTCTGTCTGTCTCTTCTAGCTTGTCGGTCTCTCTCTGGGTCTATTCATTTCCTGTGTCTGTTTGTCTGTCTGTCTGTCTGTCTACCAGCTTTGATTCCTGGTGCCTGCAACAGGTCTGTCTTTGGTTGGCTCTGAGCGTCTCATTTGGAGCATTCCCCCAGCGCTACGCTGCTCTTTCATACTCAAATCCCCACCTCTGGGTTACCCTCCACAGACCCTCTTAACCAAGCTTACAATACCCCGCAAACACACACACGCACACACACACACACACACACACACACACACACACACACACACACACACACACACACGCACACACACACACACACACACACACACACACACACACACACACACACACACACACACGCACACACACACACACACACACACACACACACACACACACACACACACACACACACACACACACACACACACACACACACACAGGAACACAAGCACAGACAAACAGACAGAATACAGACAGACACACGTCCGTCCCTCTCTCCCTCCCCTGTGTAAACAAGGCTAGCCTGAACATATTTCTCCCGCTTGGCTTCTCCACAAACGACAAGCTAAGCAGCGGTCCAGGAGTGCATAAAGGGGTCATTAGCGGCGGTGTGTGAGGGGATAAACAACAGGCCCCTGCTGGGCCCGTTCCACAACGTGTAGTCTATTAAGAGCTAGCTGACGGGCACGAGGCCCCAGCTGCGGGGGGGGGGGGGGGCCACACTGTAACCCAGCCCCGCGGGCGATGCGTGCCCCGATCACACATCCATCACGGCGTTGGGCTTCACTACAAGGCCTCGGAGTCCGCAGGAGAGCCGCACCAAGAGGCAGCATACGCTAACCCATACGCTATACATACGCTAACCCATACGCTATACATACGCTAACCCATACGCTATACATACGCTAACCCATACGCTATACGCTAACCCATACGCTATACATACGCTAACCCATACGCTATACGCTAACCCATACGCTATACATACGCTAACCCACACGCTATACATACGCTAACCCATACGCTATACGCTAACCCATACGCTATACATACGCTAACCCACACGTGATACATACGCTAACCCACACGCTATACATACGCTAACCCATACGCTATACGCTAACCCATACGCTATACATACGCTAACCCACACGCTATACATACGCTAACCCATACGCTATACGCTAACCCATACGCTATACATACGCTAACCCACACGTGATACATACGCTAACCCACACGCTATACATACGCTAACCCATACGCTATACGCTAACCCATACGCTATACATACGCTAACCCACACGTGATACATACGCTAACCCATACGCTATACGCTAACCCATACGCTATACATACGCTAACCCATACGCTAACCCATACGCTATACATACGCTAACCCATACGCTATACATACGCTAACCCATACGCTATACATACGCTAACCCATACGCTATACATACGCTAACCCATACGCTATACATACGCTAACCCATACGCTATACATATGCTAACCCATACGCTATACATACGCTAACCCATACGCTATACATACGCTAACCCATACACTATAGATACGCTAACCCATACGCTATACATACGCTAACCCATACGCTATACATACGCTAACCCATACGCTATACATACGCTAACCCATACGCTATACATACGCTAACCCATACGCTATACATACGCTAACCCATACGCCCATTAGTCTTCAAACAATCCCATGAAGTCCAACGTGAGAGACAGGAGGATTCGGGAAGAGAACGTGGCTGAATGGCTCCAGGATGAAACATCTGCACTATATATGTATCTGTGATGTCAGCAGTGAGTGCAGTCGGCCCTTGGCCCCGGTAACATAAAAGGCTTCAATGGGATGAGATTGTAGCGGTGAACTACAATCTCAATCAATGCACAACCCTATCATGTAACACATCCATACTGATGGGACTGGAAGAAGCAAGGCCATTAAAACCCTGCTGACTAGCAAGATCAGCTGGAAATACCGGAAATACTACTCTCTCTTTCCTGCATCTGGCCTGCTGTTTCTCTCTCTCCCTCTCTCTCTCTCTCTCTCTCTCTCTCTTCTTGGTTGTTGATGTTACATGCTGACATCAGTTTTCATGTTCTTCTAAGAGTAGGTTTCTATGCCAGGGTGTGTGTGTGTGTGTGTGTGTGTGTGTGTGTGTGTGTGTGTCTGTCTGTGTGTGTGGGGGGGAGGGGAACATGATAAACTTTCACAAAAACAAACACACGCGCACACGCGCGCGCACACACACACACACACACAGAACCCACCCACATCCACATGCAGCACACAGCTAATCTGTACTTGGACACGGTCAATAATGAAGTTGCACATAATAATAATAATATCCACCTCAGCTTTCTGTAATGCTTACGTACATACATTTATGTTTGCATTAAGATTAACATTTGTACTACTCACATTCAGTACATAGATATATCTCCTGTATTTCCTATATTTGTTATTTCAATTTCCTGCTGTGACACCCCTATGTTATTAATAACCCATCTCAATTGATTGGGTGTCACGACTGTGTGAACGACAGTGGGGCCCCTAGACCTGGGGAAGAGGGCCTGAAGACATGTCCTCATCAGTTAGCGCTGAGCTGGACCACACAGCATCTCCTTGGAGCATCACCACCAGCTCACACTGTTACGCCATGGCTACGCTACGCTAACACAGCTCATACTGTTACGCCATGGCTACGCTAACACAGCTCATACTGTTACTCCATAGCTACGCTAACACAGCTCATACTGTTACGCCATGGCTACGCTAACACAGCTCATACTGTTACGCCATGGCTACGCTAACACAGCTCATACTGTTACTCCTTAGCTACGCTAACACAGCTCATACTGTTACTCCATAGCTACGCTAACACAGCTCATACTGTTACGCCATGGCTACGCTAACACAGCTCATACTGTTACTCCATACCTACGCTAACACAGCTCATACTGTTACTCCTTAGCTACGCTAACACAGCTCATACTGTTACTCCATAGCTACGCTAACACAGCTCATACTGTTACGCCATGGCTACGCTAACACAGCTCACACTGTTACTCCATAGCTACGCTACGCTAATCCCCTCCAGCCTCAGGAACAGGAAACACTGGATCTCAGTCTCCATTAACTTGTAACTGGATAGATCTGGATAGGATGAGGGCCTTTTTGGGGCTGGGGAGATTATAGCAAAGGATGTGTTTTGTGTTAGAAATTATGATTATAAACAATGATAGCTATCAGAAATAAACGTAGGATTGTCAGCACTAATGCTTTGCTATTATAGCTGGCAGTTCCCATTAGATCATCTAAACCTTAAAAAACAAACAATATCAGCCATGGGATAATAAGCAAATAACTAAACATCCATTCATATTCATATGCAAATAATAGACTAAACGTTCAGAGCTTCTGTGCCTGAGTGCAAACAGACTGAGCTGAGATAGTAAATGTATGTCTGTTCTCTCGCTCTCTCTTTCTCCCCCACACACACACACACATACACCCACACACACACATGCAGACACACACACGTGCACACACACACACGTACACCCTCCCGCACACACACACATACACACACACACACCCACCCACCCACACACGCACACACTCACACAGACATCTCAGAAACAGTAGATGCCTACATTTCTCTATCTTTCTCTGACTTCGCAGAGTTACACCACTCCCTGATGGGATATTGCATTTCTCTTCCTCCACATGTTCCCTCTCTCTATCTCTCTCCTCATTTCCAGCAGCCCAGTCTCTCTTTTCTCTGGTAGCTCAGTCTGTCCTCTGCTCACAATAAGCTGATAGCTGGGGACCAACGGTTTGATTTGAAGGTGATGCTCATCACATTATTGAGACAGTCAAAATTTCAATTTTGTAAGAGTGTGTGCGTGTGTGAAATAAAGAGAGAGAGAGTGTGTGTGTGTGTGTGTGAAATAGAGAGAGTTTGTGTGTGTGTGGAATAGAGAGAGAGAAAGAGAGTGTGTGTGTGTGTGTGTGAAATAGAGAGAGTGTGTGTGTGTGTGTGTGTGTGTGAAATAGAGAGAGAGAGAGAGAGAGAGAGAGAGTGTGTGTGTGTGTGTGTGTGTGTGTGTGTGTGTGTGTGTGTGTGTGTGTGTGTGAAATAGAGAGAGAGTGTGTGTGAGGAGAAGCCTCGCCCTCCCATCTTCCCTCGTTACCATGGAAACCTCCCGACTCCGGCAGCACACGGCAATATCTCTCTTCCCCCAACACCCCCCTGCCTCCACACACTGCCCCTCCCTCTGTTCCCTCTCTCCCATCCCCCACTCTGTCCTCCACACCTCTCCTTCTCTCTCTACTGCCACTCCCTGCATCTCCTCACTTCAAACCCCCTCTCCTTCTCTCTCTCTCTTTTCGCTGCATGGCTTCCACTCTCTCTCTTTTTACTTTGAACACCCACACACACACAACCAGACACTAACACTCACACACTCAATCACACATGTACACACAATGTCCGTGAGGATTGCTTCACTACAGCCCTGTTACACTAGGTAGCAGCCCTACAGTCTGCTACCTAGTGTAACAGACCTCTGTGTTTCATCACACTGGAAGATCTGCATTACTCTCTCTCTCTCTCACAGTGACACACACACGTATACACACAGAGGAATATCCATGCATACACACGCCCAGCACGCACACACACACACACACACGCTCACACACTCTCACACCACATAAATATCCCATATATCTTCAATGGCAGCTCTGTGGCCTTTGAACAAATGATGTCATCAGGAACAGAGATATAAGCTTGAAAGAAGAGATCAAAAGAGAAAGAGCGAGAGAGAGAGTTTGAATTGGTTAAAGAGTGACAGAGAATGAGTGGGGTAAAAGAGAGAGTGTGTGAAAAAGTCATAAATACCAAATGACACAAAGCAAGTCATTCAACCACTGCATGCATTGCAATGCTTGTTTCTGCAAGAAGGATCTGCTATATCCAGTTACCTTATACTCCCAGTTGCTTTTAACATGATTTAATAGCTGCCATCTAAATATCATCTACAGATAATGATTCGCACACCTTTTCTAGAACACTAGGGGCAAAATAAATAAATAATTGCTTTCTTATTTGCCAACTAAGTGAAATGCTTATGTGCTGAGAGTGGTACTTCAACTTTCAAAAAATCTACAATTTGTTTCAAGGACGGATCTCTAAAAGCCTTTTTATATTGAATTAAATTGATTAGTAAATGAAGCAGGCCTTTTAGTTTTGTTTAGTCTGTCTTAGGACAGACTTAGTTTGTCTGGGAAACGGTACTGCTTAGGAGGAACCCTTCCACACGCCAAATAAGCTCCAATGCTGACCAGAGACCCATCATAGGTTAAAGCTCTAATATTGAACACCTCCAACGCTGACCAGACCCATCATAGGTTAAAGCTCTTATATTGAACACCTCCAACGCTGACCAGACCCATCATAGGTTAAAGCTCTAATATTGAACACCTCCAACGCTGACCAGACCCATCATAGGTTAAAGCTCTTATATTGAACACCTCCAATGCTGACCAGAGACCCATCATAGGTTAAAGCTCTTATATTGAACACCTCCAACGCTGACCAGACCCAGCATAGGTTAAAGCTCTTATATTGAACAGGGAAAAAAATAGCTTTTTACAAAGCTATAACAATCTGACAACAAACCAATGTTGAGGTAGGTATGAAATTATGTGAAATAATCAGATCATACCTATACTAAATTAAGTTAATAATAACATAGAAAAGTGAGTGACTGGCCACACTCTTCAGATGGCTCACTGCACTGACAATACAGTAACTCTGACACAACCAGTGGTTATTGTGGTGAAATGGTTGGTCAGATATGTGACCTATAGCTGATGATCAGTAAGCACAGAGGACCAGTCACCCCTGGTGCTGCCACCAAGGCTCTTTGTGAAGGTCTAAGCACAAGAACAACAGGGCCACAGATGGATCTGTGCATTTGACAGAAAATGGTTAGGGTTATTATAAATAAATAAGGCACAGATTTGGGGTATGCCTGTGCAGGAAAGTGTGCGTGTGTTTGTGTAACTGTGTGTGTACTCTAAGGGTTAAAACCATGGAGATTAGATTAGCCGTTTCTGAAAGGATTACAGCCCAAACACAGGAGCATGGCTAGCCCTCCTACACCTCCTAACCCTACCTAATGGACGCCCGAATCACACTGCAAACACGCGCACGCACACACACACACACACAAAGACACACGTACACTCACGCACACACACTCACACACACAAAGACACACACACACACACTCACGCACACACACACACACGCACCCTCACGCACACACACACACGCATACACACACACAAAGACACACACACACTCACGCACACACACTCACACACACAAAGACACACACACACTCACGCACACACACACACGCACCCTCACGCACACACACACACGCACACTCACACACGCACGCACGCACACACACACACACACACACACAAAGACACACACACACTCATGCACACACAGACACACACCCTCACACACACACACTCACACACACACCCTCACACACACACACACACACAGAAGACTGAAGGTTAAACAAGAGGAGTGGAATAAAGATGAATTAAAATAGAGGAAAACAACAGAATAAGTGGAAGGAACAAGAGAGAAGGGATTGAGAGGGGAGGAATTCTTCCCATTTTTCTACACAAAGATTCCATTCTGTCAGCATTTCCGGAAACATGGGAAGAGAAGAACAAAATGCTGTGAGTGAAAGAAAGAGTGATGCACAGGAAACGATATACACACACAGAGAGATGAACATCAACAAAGACACACACACACACACACACACACAGATGGACATCAACAAAGACACACACACACACAGAGATGGACATCCACAAAGACACACACACAGATGGACATCCACAAAGACACACACACAGAGATGGACATCCACAAAGACACAAAGACACACACACACAGAGAGATGGACATCCACAAAGAAAGAGACAGAGAGAGCAGATGCCAGTCTGCTAATCTAATTCCACTGTCCTGAACTCTGCGCTCCTCAGCACGACTGGCTCCTGAACTCTGGACTCTAGCGCTCCTCAGCACGACTGGCTCCTGAACTCTGGACTCTAGCGCTCCCCAGCACGACTGGCTCCTGAACTCTGGACCCTAGCGCTCCTCAGCGAGCACGACTGGCTCCTGAACTCTGGACCCTAGCGCTCCTCAGCACGACTGGCTCCTGAACTCTGGACCCTAGCGCTCCCCAGCACGACTGGCTCCTGAACTCTGGACCCTAGCGCTCCTCAGCACGACTGGCTCCTGAACTCTGGACCCTAGCGCTCCCCAGCACGACTGGCTCCTGAACTCTGGACCCTAGCGCTCCCCAGCACGACTGGCTCCTGAACTCTGGACCCTAGCGCTCCCCAGCACGACTGGCTCCTGAACTCTGGACCCTAGCGCTCCCCAGCACGACTGGCTCCTGAACTCTGGACTCTAGCGCTCCTCAGCACGACTGGCTCCTGAACTCTGGACCCTAGCGCTCCTCAGCACGACTGGCTCCTGAACTCTGGACCCTAGCGCTCCTCAGCACGACTGGCTCCTGAACTCTGGACCCTAGCGCTCCTCAGCACGACTGGCTCCTGAACTCTGGACCCTAGCGCTCCTCAGCACGACTGGCTCCTGAACTCTGGACCCTAGCGCTCCCCAGCACGTCTGGCTCCTGAACTCTGGACCCTAGCGCTCCTCAGCGAGCACGTCTGGCTCCTGAACTCTGGACCCTAGCGCTCCTCAGCGAGCACGACTGGCTCCTGACCCAAGGGCCCTCCGGGGCTTTTACAGAATCAAGCCGACCTGCTTGTGGTCCGACGTACCGAGCGTCTGCTGGCAGTGTATCCCACACTAAGAAGCCCAGAGGTGTTTATTCAATTGAACTACAACGCGGAACAAAGTCCAAACCTCCTCCAGTCTTTTGTAGTGACATTAGTCCCCATGATAACTGCCATGAATCATGTTCATTATATAATACCGTATATACACAAGACGTTAAATGGCAATTCATCCCCCAGCCTTAGATGGAACACAACAGCTGTTATTTGCTGATTCACGGAGCTTCATAGTGGAATACATTCTTATAAGCTTCGTCCTCAGTCCGCATTTTTCATCTGGAATCCCTTTTCCTCTCTCCCTTCCCGGTGTAAAACATTACCCTCTCCTTTTTCTCCTGCATCAAGTCTCTATATTGTTCTGATCCCTCATTCTCTTAACTCTCGTGTTTCGCTGGTCCTGCCATGACCCCCGGTGGGACAGAACATGAGTGAGTGAGGGTGTGTGTGGCCAGCTGATGCTGTTGCTAAGAGTTGACAGAAGTGGAATCCGAAAGTAAACAGTCGGTTTACCTC
Source organism: Lota lota (assembly GCA_026745465.1). Taxonomy (NCBI): domain Eukaryota; kingdom Metazoa; phylum Chordata; class Actinopteri; order Gadiformes; family Lotidae; genus Lota; species Lota lota. The sequence goes on along the minus strand of JACYXH010000627.1, from coordinate 667,597 downwards.
CCCCCCCCCCCCCCCCCCCCCCCCACCGGGGTCAGTTTAGGTAGCGTGCCTTACAGAGAAAGAGAGAGAGAGAGAGAGAGAGAGAGAGTGAGAGAGAGAGAGAGAGAGTGAGAGAGTGAGAGAGAGAGAGAGAGAGAGAGAGAGAGAGAGAGAGAGAGAAGAAAGAGAGGGATGGAATAAGGATGTCTGTGGACTTGATATTAAATTGTAAATGTTACTAATGCCAGATCAATGCTTATTCATGATTCCAAATGTAACAAATGTTTTAAACAACAGCGATGGTACACTTCCTGCCTGCGTCCCAACCTCACATCCTGTACAAATGTATTCTATCAACGCCAGTCAAGCACATCGCTATGGACAACCAGTCGGCTGCACGCTTGCCACCGGCATCTTGGTAACTAATCACAGCGTCCTCACCAGTAAACAGAGAGGGGCCCGAAGCCCAGAGCCAGATGTGGCCCCTCAAGGCGTCATGGCACTGACACTCATTTTAGTTGCCATAGGAACCACAGTACATAAAGGAAACAAAACTGACGGAGTCTGAGTTTTATCAGAGTAGATGCCTACATCAATCATAAATAATTGCTGGCTTTAACGTTGTATACAGTGCATGTCATCCAATATTAATAGAAGAATAGATAGCATGACGCCAGAGATGGCAACGCCTGAATCAAGCCAGCCAGGCACTCCCTGACAGGGACTCCCACGTCTTCAGAGGCCCAGTTCAGTGCGCTGATGCAGGTAGCATACACAGATAGGGGCAAAAGCACGGCCATACACAGTAGTGTGTCTGCATACACTCCCCCCCCCCCCCCCCCCCCCCCCCCCATGGCATTTTGAAATACCTGCCATCCGTTAATGTACAACACACATAGAAACACAGACATCCCTCTCTCACACACACACGCACGGCAGGAAGCTCTTGTCCTCATCTTACCTCTGCAGGTGAAATGTCTTTCTTTCCTAGTGCTCCGTATTGTTATCTCTTCCTTCAGTCCAGGGTTGATTATCTTTTATTTCTGTTCCGATGTCTATCTCCTGAATTTCCTTTTTTGTACTGATGCTGCAGTGCAAAAACCCACCCTTCTAAGCCCCGTCTCTCCTGCCTGCTCCTCTGCTCTCTCATTGGCTGTTTCCCACAGATGACATCACCCCCTCTCATTGCAGCCTCGGTCTCTCTCTCTCCCTGTATTCCCCTGGTACCTTGCTGCCCCTCCCTTCAAACCTCCCTTCTGTGATTTTCTTTAACCTTATTTCTTACCCATCCCCCCATCCGCCGAACCCCCCTTTAGATCCATTTTTTTTTGAGAATGTAGACAAAAACAACCATGGGAAAAAGCCAAATAATGTTGCTGTTCAAAAGGAATGAAATACAGAAAATGATATTTTTAATGTTTGATTTATTTCTCTATCTTGTTTTTCTCTCCCTTTCTTGACACGATTTCAATGG
>JACYXH010000627.1:603644-663644 GCA_026745465.1 Lota lota | reverse complement strand
GAGGAAGGGGTGGTGGTGGTGGAGGAAGGGGTGGTGGTGGTGGAAGGCGTGGGGGGGTGGAAGGGGTGGTGGTGCTGTTGGATGGGGTGATGGTGCTAATGGGGGTGGTGGTGGTGGTGTAGGCAGGATGAAGGAGGGGCAAATGGAGTAATCAATCCCCCAGATGAGGATCTCTCCTTCAGCATGTCCTTGACTCGTATCTCACATTGTCTGGGACATATTTTACGCGCCTGCGACACACGCACAAACATGAACACTCATGCACAAACGCACACTCCTAGAGACACACAAGCATGCGCACTAGCCACCCCTTCCTTATTTAACCAGTTTACCGTAAGAGTGACTCAGCCTCCCTGACTGGAATACTGTCTTCCAAGGAAGTGCACACACACACACACATAGTGTGAGGATGCTGGAATACATGTCAGAAAGAGCGAGGGACAGCGAGAGAGAGAAAGATAGAAAGAAAGAAAGAAAGAGAGAGAGAGAGAGACTGGGCCAACAGAAAACATGAAATACTAAAAACAATAAATATATGGTCTGGATCCTCACAGAAGGACATCATTTAAAACATAAAGCGTAATAACTACGTCATATGCAATGTGTAACATAGTTATATGAAATAAAATATGTGAGCCAGCTTTGTAGCCTTGTGCGACCATCCAGATATTAAACAATGAGGATCACTCTGGCCAATGAGGTTCAGTCTGGCCAATGAGAATCAGTCTGGCCAAAGAGAATCAGTCTGGCCAATGAGGATCAGTCTGGCCAATGAGGTGAGGATCAGTCTGGCCAATGAGGTGAGGATCAGTCTGGCCAATGAGGTGAGGATCAGTCTGGCCAATGAGGATCAGTCTGGCCAATGAGGATCAGTCTGGCCAATGAGGATCAGTCTGGCCAATGAGGTTCAGTCTGGCCAATGAGGTGAGGATCAGTCTGGCCAATGAGGATCAGTCTGGCCAATGAGGATCAGTCTGGCCAATGAGGATCAGTCTGGCCAATGAGGTTCAGTCCGTCCAATGAGGATCAGTCTGGCCAATGAGGTGAGGATCCGTCTGGCCAATGAGGTGAGGATCAGTCTGGCCAATGAGGTGAGGATCAGTCTGGCCAATGAGGTGAGGATCAGTCTGGCCAATGAGGTGAGGATCAGTCTGGCCAATGAGGTGAGGATCAGTCTGGCCAATGAGGATCAGTCTGGCCAATGAGGCTCAGTCTGGCTGAGGTTCAGTCTGGCCAATGAGGATCAGTCTGGCTGAGGTTCAGTCTGGCCAATGAGGATCAGTCTGGCTGAGGTTCAGTCTGGCCAATGAGGCTCAGTCTGGCTGAGGTTCAGTCTGGCCAATGAGGATCAGTCTGGCTGAGGTTCAGTCTGGCCTGGGCAGGGCAGCAATTGATTTCCACATATGGGCGCGGCCATACGTTGCCGCAACAAACTCCAGCCAATCAGATGATATGACTAGGTAACGCTCTTGTTCTTGCTGAATCTTGCAGAACACAGTAGGAAGTAAAGCAAAAACGTATTTTCATCCAATTTCTGTTGATCTTTTAACATCATTATTCAATCCATTGATCTTTCCTCAGATGCCGCTAATACTTTCAACGAGAGCTAGGTCAGCAGAGCGAAACAGAATGGGAACTCGCAAGATAAGGATGGTGACAAGAGCTTTTCTACAGTATTTCTTCTTCCTTTACTTAGTTCTAATGTCGGAAGCAGCAGTACTACTATGCTGTAGCAGCACTTCTGTTTACAGAGCTCTCCAGATCGCCTGAAACAAACAAAAGAAAGGGAAACGCACATTCACCCAGAATTGAGTTATTCTGCTATCATACTTAAGATAATTAATCTAAAGACTAATTTAATTTCTAACTGGCTTCTGTAGGCTGTAATATATAATAGGTTTCTAAATGACGAGAATATTTGCTGTAGCAGATGTGTTACCTGTGTGAGCCTTAAATAAATAATAAATAAAATAATAAAGGTTGAGTGATTTTGTCTGGTGGTTTTAATTACCCTCTCACAGACAGTTTGTGCCTGTGCCTCGATAACATTGAAACAATTACATTTGCTAGGAATATACTCAACTTGCCATTATCACTATGGCATACTATCATTATGCCATTATTTTATTCACAGGCCTTGCATTTGCATAGCCTCTATGCAAACTCTGTTATAGCACGCCCTCTATTGTTCACAGAGTATAAACAACAAGGACAATTGGCAGCCTACACACTCATATTGTACAGCACTGAACCACTGTCTATATCATTATCATAACACATGGAATTACTTGGAACACAAGGGTATTCTTGTGATATGAATGGCTGGAATAATAAATTATATTGACGATAATATTATAGCACGGTATAATGGTGCAAACAAAAAGTAGAGAGCACACTGCTGCAAGGATTCCTTTAGCTGTTGCACTCTGGAGCATTGCTGCCCTCTGCTGGTCAATGTAAACGGCCATTTAAAAACTATGAGCGTGTGCAACCAATGTGTTTGTGTCTGCATATATCTAAACTGTAGTGTTCGTACCGAGAGGACATGTTCAATTGCAGTATGAACATGTTAAGGTGCTGCTGGTAATAGTTTTTGAGTATAATTTGAGTGTCATTTGCTAGGAATGCCATAGCACCCAGTCAGCTTTTCGTTAGTAAAATGTTCTGAGAATATGTTCAGAGTAGACTGCACCTGTTTGAGCCAATTCCGATTTTAGACCGACCCTGGCATATTTCGGACCAATCAGGGCATTTATTCCCTGATTGGTTTGGTGAATCAATCTTGCCTGTCAATCACAGGTGTGTGAATGCAACACTTATCAATGGCAGAGGGAGGGAGCAGTCAATTTTTTTGGTGTGATCCATTTCTGTCACATTTCGTATCAGATGGCTTAGATCAGTGCCTCACAATATTTATACAATTTCAGAGCAAAGCAAACCATTTTCCTGGTCCATCAGTGATTTTTTTTACCAAAGCTTAAGTCTAGCTATAGATATCTGTACTTGCATCAAAATAAAAACCTTTGAACCGTAAATGTTTTATGTTGAATGAAAATGACTAATATTTTGAAGACACAGCAGCAGTTTCAGTAGGCTTAATTTATTTTACATTTTAATTGGTTTTAAAGATTCTGTTCAGTAATACAGGTCGCTAGGCATTTATTATCTATTTTGTAATATATATATATATATATATATATATATATATATATTATTGCTTGTAATCTATAAGGCTATTAACTGTAGTATCAAATGTTTTCATACATTGGCAAATCCGTTTTTCTTTAATTTTGGGATTAACTTTATAACTCAAGAATGATGGTTGACTTTGCCTTTGTGCCGTTCTTATTCATACAGATACTAAATGATGTAAGGAATCAGAAACAATGCTTGAGTGCAGAGATCAGTGCACAATTTCTACAAATAACTTCCTTATGTCGCAAAATAATTAGGTAGGGAGCCCAAGATACATTTGTTTACTTTCTAGGTTAGTTTACAAAAAAAGGAACACCCAATAGAGTACAGAAGTACTGTAGTTTATTCACACACACACACACACACACACACACACACACACACACACACACACACACACACACACACACACACACACACACACACACACACACACACACACACACACACACACACACACACACACACACACACACACACACACCCTCAAGGTTGCATGCGAATTGCTCCATCTAGTCTGATGACCTCTCCATTGATCATGGGATTCTCTGCAATCGATGTTACGAGGTGGGCAAATTCTGCAGGGTCTCCCAGGCGCGAGGGGAAGGGCACCTGGCGTGCCAGGAAGGAGCGCACCTTCTCTGGGAGGCCAGCTAGAAGAGGGGTGGAGAAGAGGCCTGGAGAAGAGTAGAGAACATCATCAAGCTGTGTCTTCTACCTGTGAATAATGTTAAAACGCACGCCCTGGAGTGACACCACACATATCTTCTCATTCAAGACTCATCAAGAATACATTCCTTTGGAGAATGTTAGGAGCAGGCTTACCGGGTGCTATGGTGACCACGCGGATGCCGATGGGAGCTAGGTCTCTGGCGATGGGAAGAGTCATACCCACAATGCCACCTTTGGAGGCTGAATACGCTGCCTGGCCCACCTTCAACCAGATGGGAAAAGACAACTTATTGTTCTCCGCAGTTCATATTTTGTGGGGTTCTTTGCACTTCTTTTGGGAGTTGGGAAACAAAGTATGAGTAAGTTGGAAGAGTTTACCAGGTAGCTCGGATTCATTAATTAAAACCTAATTTATCAAAATGCCTCTCTGCATAGCTGTACCATATACCCAAATATAATTTCCGAGCTTATTTGAACAGCTATGTCTATTTATAGGCGTTAAAAAGGTGCTGTAGGGAAGAGCCATCCGTCAGCTATCTGAGTGAAATGCTCGGTGAGATTATCTGCTTCAAGCTGACTGCAACAGCCTCTGTATTAGACTGTCAATGTCAGTCGACTCCCGGCTCGTTTCTGACCAATCAGGGCATCTCTTCCATGATTAGTTTGGGGAATCCATCTTGCCTGTCAATCACAAGTGTGTGAAATACAACAGGTTTGAATGGCGGAGAAACGTTGGGAGAGGGCAGAGGAAGAGGGAACATTGGTTTTGCTTGTTTTGTTTCAAAATCGTGCAATTTTTCGGCTCAGTCTCTTTCCCATTCTTGGGTTTAAGGCACGCTTTCCAATATAGCTAACTTTATTGTTCTGCACATAATGGATAACTTGACTCCATCTATCTATGAGGCATTCTTATTTTGGGGTATTCTGCCTCAAAATATTAACTTTTAGCTTGCACTATTTGTTCCAGGAAACACAAATGATCTGACTGGAGAAATAAATGGGTCTGACTATTGCCTGAACGGCAATAGAGTTCAAATGAGATCCACATGGTGCCGTCACCTTATTACTCCAGTACAGAGAAGATCTTAGCAGCAACCTGGCAATGGAAAAGCCCCATCTGATTCCTGTCAGCCAGACTACTTTATAGACTATGAGACACCCCAAAGTGAATAAATACTGTTCACACGTGCACAAAATGCTTTGTAAGCTCAATCTCGTAACCAAGGCATTCGTGGAAAATATATATTTTACATAGCAACTATGTAATTTCCCATGCATTTTTAAGCTAGCATCACCCAAGTCAGTGGACGAGCAGATGGGAGGTACGCCAGAGCAGTGACATAACCTTCGAGGAGTGATTTCAGGAAGATTTAGGGATTTTAGGAAGATCATTTCAGGGTTTGGCACAGGATGTTTGCCCAACGCGGTGGTGCGGCCGGACCGAGAAACCTCTACGGCATGCAAGTCCCATAGAATTGTTTTAATGATTTGCACAATTGGCTAAGACAGTGTTCAGCGTGTTTGCAGTACCTGTCCGTCGAAGGCAGCCACGCTGGCGGTGTTTATAATGCAGCCTCTGTGTCCATCTGCATCAGGCTCGTTCTTTGCCATCGCCCCGACCGCAAGACGAATCACGTTGAACGTCCCGCCGATGTTCACCTGCACACCAACAACACAAAAGGACCCTGCTGTTGGTCCACAGGCGAGCACCCCACACCCTGGTAACTAGAGGAATGAAGCCCTCGGCGCTCTCCTACAGTTATGACACGTTGGAAGTCTTCCAGGTTATGAGGGAGGTCCTTCTTGATGTTGTACGTTTTGACAGCCACAGCGATGCCAGCACAGTTCACTGCCAGGTCCAGCTTCCCAAACCTCTCTCTGGCCAGCGCCACTGCAGACTGCACATCCGCCTCAGACGTCACCTATAGCATTTAAAGTTATTTTCTACAAAAACGAAAAGCATGTGTGCACGCCGCAAAAACACTGCATTTATTTATTTGCGTGTACTAGGGCAGGGGGCTGCCATGCTAAATAATATACCTGTGTGGTTTATAATGGTCTAGGTTATAATAACTATACAAAAGTTGCAGCCAGAAAACCTGACCCAGTTGGCACTCACATCAGCAGGTGCGAAGGCGCAGCGGTCACCAAGGCTGGCCGCTAGGGCATGGCCATCAGATGACGGAAGGTCAAGGATTACAGCAGACGCTCCGTTCTGCACCAGGCGCTCCACGGTGGCCCGGCCAAGCCCAGACGCACCTCCGGTCACGAGACCTACCATTCCCTATTGAGCATGCCCACATTTACGCAGCACAGCCATACAACACACATACAAGTACAATGGAGAGGTGCACACGATGGGTCAGGAGATGGGGTGTAAACAATGGCCAATGAGTCTGGTTGGTGAAGAAGAATGCAGTCGCCATTTGAGAAGACGTAAGAAACGTATAGAAAGACTCAACTTCCAAGTTCATGCGCTAGACAGATGAGGGAGGCTGAAGACTAATGAGGCGGCTATGAATCCAGTGGTCAATCATGACACGGGTTGGTTAACATTTAGCTAGACAATAGCATTGTGAAAACAAAGTTGGCACCTACATCTGATAACCACTATTTAATATACTAACTTGTGTATGCGTACACCTGAGAATACGTATGAAGTTAAATCCCAGTGGTTCTAATACTAATAGTTTCCTCACCTTGATACTCCGAATGTTCGCCATGTTCACGCAGCAGATCACGCAGGTCACGTGGGATTTGAACGGAAGCGCATTGTAGTTCCGCCCCCATAGCGCTATAGGGAACGCCCCGTTCACTCATTGGTCGAGGTGCAGAATAAACATTGACAATGCTGCCCACTTATGTCGAAGAACGGATGTTGTTCAGGAAGGTCAATTCAGGCTACGTACTTAGTTTGTAGTTGATTGCTTCAAAACAGTCATGTATAAAACAGTGCAAGGGCTCGCCACAACGTTTCCTTCAGAAATATGACGAATGTGTATTTGTTGGTCAAGTATAACGATTGAAATATAAATTAATCAGTTAACATTGTAGAGCATTATAATGTTATTCTAACATATTGTAAGTAAAACAATAAAGAAATTAAAATGTATGTAACAAACATCGCATGTAAATGTAAATATCAGTTAAACAAAGAAAAAGGAAACAATTCGAATTACTTATGGAAACACTTTAATCAAATAAACAATACATGACAGCCCAAGACAAATATTTACAGTCAAAGTGTTTGATTATACTTAGCCTTCATGAGTATAGCCTTATGGACTGCACTATAACAATGTAAAATACAATTATCTTATTATCTGCATGGTAAACAGATGGAGAAACGATGCATGCATGTACAAAGGCCACACATCAATAAAGGATGCAATCTGCTACAATGTGGAAGGCAGTAAGTTGTATAGTTGCATCTCCTAAATGGGGCTGTCACATCCCAAACCCCACAACAACACAACTTACTACCTCACCACAGGTGCAGCTAGCGCTGGCCTGCTTGAATACAACTGCTGCCCATCAGAGAGTGGGATTCTCATATGGAGGAGTGTCAACACTTCCATCCCTCATAGCTGGTTGTTTTGCTTACAAGTGGATCCACAAAGCAGTTGACCAGGATTGAAATGAAAGTGAATGAATAAAATAACTCTGGAGTTATTGCTGTCCTGCTGGTGATTGTTTGGTAGCCGTGAGAAAGACAGTAGGCTGTATAGTTATCTCCCAGATCTGGTGTGATCCTAAAACTATACAAACTACTACCTCACCCCACAGCGCCCACTCTGCGCTCCACCACGCCACTATCTTCACTTACTACCCCTAGATGAAGGTTTTAATAAACAACACTTCCTCCCAGTCCCCGGGTCTACTTCCTCCCAGTCCCCCGGTCCAGTTCCTCCCAGCCCCCGGGTCCAGTTCCTCCCAGCCCCCGGGTCCAGTTCCTCCCAGTCCCCGGGTCCAGTTCCTCCCAGCCCCCGGGTCCAGTTCCTCCCAGCCCCCGGGTCCAGTTCCTCCCAGCCCCCGGGTCTAGTTCCTCCCAGTCCCCCGGTCCAGTTCCTCCCAGCCCCCGGGTCTAGTTCCTCCCAGTCCCCCGGTCCAGTTCCTCCCAGCCCCCGGGTCCAGTTCCTCCCAGCCCCCGGGTCCAGTTCCTCCCAGCCCCCTGGTCTAGTTCCTCCCAGCCCCCGGGTCTAGTTCCTCCCAGTCCCCCGGTCCAGTTCCTCCCAGCCCCCGGGTCTAGTTCCTTCCAGCCCCCACCCTTGAGTGTCCGTGGTGGGCCACGGTACACGATGCAGCACGAGCGTCCGCAGGGCTCATCAGCGGTCCTCCGCAACGTCGTGATGGTTACTACGAGAAATCCGACAATCAAAAAATCCGTTAAATATAACGATACATCTTCTCAGTTACTGTCGGTCACATCACCAACATAGGGTGCAATTAAACGTAAAGAATGGCTGTCAGGGTGTTTGTTCTAGCGCCCCGTATTGTATTAAAGAAAATCTAACTAATCCTGACATGTCATCGAGTTTTTCTTACATTAAAAAAAAAACGGGTTCAGCTAACCCGCTAATTTGAATAGCACACAGCTTGTTAAGCTAACGTTAGCTCGCAGCCTTCTTCCTATGTACACTTTTTTTTTTAAGTAGTATACGCCTATCATAGAAGACACATTGGCTTATGTTGAACCGTTACTCATGCAAGGAACTTCGAGCTACCCATCTTGTTGCCCCACTATGCTAACCCTGCAGCAGCAAACTGCCTTTGAACCAAGTAGCAGTGCTAGCTGACAGCTAGGTTAGGTGAAATTGGCGGTTCGCGACCTCGCGCTGTAAGTATTATCCTGAAAACTTACCTCCGAATAAAGGATTTGGATATGTTTTGACCAGTGTCCTTAGTAACCACAATCTCATTAAATTTCCCAATGAGAAACCGTGGTGGATGCTTTTTAAGCTTGCCACCACCCCAGGTGGCTGCCCGTATCATGCTCGCCATCTTTCCGGTAGAAACGGGTGTGTGAACGCCAATAACCAAACATCTCGAGATTTAGGCAATTCTCAAGCGCGCCGACAACGAGAATTTGACTCCACCGTCACCATGCCACTGATGAAAACGCATCCTCAAATAAAACATTACTTATTAATACAGTATATTCTAGCCAATGTCACACAAAACAACGCTCATGAAAAAACAACAATACATATTTTTTACTAAAAGAATAAATTTTATTTCAGCACTGTAAGTCATTTCCCAACCAGTACAAACCCGACTGCCATCCTGTCTCTTTCTGAGCCAATCCCCCCTCTCTGAGATCAGACCACCAGCCAGACGAATAATTAAAAAAAAAAGCTTCCTTCTTTCTTGCCTCTCTACAAACAGTCTGGTGCTTCCATAATGCTAACAATGATGACAAATTATACCAACCATAATCATAACAGCGATAATGATAATAATCCTATAATAATATGAATAATTTCTTAAACCCTTGTTGCTGCACAGCACAGGTCAATTTAGGTGGCCCTAGTTATTGAAGTACATGAATTGGTACACTGTTGAAGATGTGATAGACATTACAGATGACTCACAATGATAAACGTGAGGCCCAAAGTGGGACAGAAGGTTTGGGTTGGTGGATTTGAGAGGGCGCGGAAGTATAGGAAGACAGACAGTATTGGGAGCTTTGCTAAAAGGGCCGATTTGTGAGACGGCCGCAGAAAATGCCAATTACAACATCCTAGAGTGAAATTTAACGCGCTAATGGACAACATTTTTGCCTCTTCTCAAATTGAATGCAATACTTTGTACTTTTCTGGGACATTTGGTTCTCTTCAGTCTCTAGCTCTGGTAAAAGGTTTCCCTTCATATAAGACAGGGAGGAGTGCTTCATGCCATCTGGGCGATAACACTAGTCCTGGGAGTCAATCAAGCAGCTCAAGCCACAATTGGCACTTTCCCTCTGCTTAGAGGTAGGAAGGTCTAAATCGATTGATTTTGATGTTAACATAAGGTGTGACCAAAGGAAAATGTTTTTTTGCTAAATGGAATACCAGGACACTGGTAAAAAAAGATGAATGTCAACATATACTTTATAGGTTTACGTTTTCCAGCTTTGACATCAATAGGACTGCTAGAAGAAACCAATCTTAAGTCTGTATTTTGGTCAAATATCCGCCAATTTTGTAACCTCCACTGCATTCCAATACCCAAACAGCAAGGGTATTGCGTATCACTGTACTGCTAAGTGCTGAAATGCTACCAAAATGTATAGGGAGGTATTTTCCTTTAAAAATGCAATGAATTTAGAAAAAGATGTAATGTCAACTTTTACAGATTCACACAGCTTTCAAGAGCATCCACTGAAGACCGTACCAGTGAGTGTGGGCAGACAAGACAAAGATTCGTTTTGACCAAAATCAACTATTCACCAATTGCTAACTTGGACATCACTCGCATGGGGTGCAACTGGTCTTTGCCACGTTATTAAATGTGGCAAATTAAATCTCTTTCCCAATCCTACACAATCCACAAACACATTCTCCTGTCCCCCGTCTTGTCCGTTTCCATTATATAATACGCAATAAAAAAAAAAAATCCTGGAGGGCATACCGTCTGTCAGGTATTTTGGGTTAAGGGGATGTGCTTTGGTAATGTTGATGGGATGTGTAGCTGGTATGTAAGAGGGCACAGTTCAGCTTCGAAAATGGGTTGACCATGAAATTGCTATAAGGGATAATATGAGAATCAAACAGTGTGCAGACATCGATTTTCAATTCAAACGGGCAATACTTACGCACATAATAGCGGTGAAGTGGTCTAAAGATGCCATACAAAATACAGTTAAGGAAAATCGCATCATTACAGTTCAAATCTCTAGGTTGGCTAAGCATATTTCAGTACTAACTGAAGCAATGGTAGGATTAGAAGATGGAATAACATTAAAAATAGTAAGAAAACACGTTTACACAATTGAATAAAACACTTTAGATTTTTTTTCCTTTTTTTCAGACTGGCTAGATACATATAGAAACTGATTATCAATGTTAATATAACCTTTACCGTTAGTTGGGTTGATTAAGGGGCGGGGCAGCCCAAAGAGAAAGAAAACAGCCAATAGAAATGGTCCTAGGGCTGAAGGACAGGCAAAGAGAAAGAAAACAGCCAATAGAAATGGTCCTAGGGCTGAAGGACAGGCAGAGAAAGAAAACAGCCAATAGAAATGGTCCTAGGGCTGGAGGACAGGCAAAGAGAAAGAAAACAGCCAATAGAAATGGTCCTAGGGCTGGAGGACAGGCAAAGAGGGGAGGAGAGACCTGGAACAGAAATATAGGTTTGATAAGAGGGTTTGTGAATTGAGTGGAAATTGGGTGTGACTGCAATTTAAATCAGTAACAGTGTGTGCCTGTGTGAGACTATTTTAATTGTGTAATCTATGGGGGAAAGACTGAAGAGAAAAAGGGAAAGTATGATCTTAAAAAAAAACTGCGTAGATAGGGAAAGGGTGGCATGGTCAGAAGGTTTTAGGATTACAAGCATAAAAAAAAAAATCACTGATCAAATACCTAGATAACTAAGATGAGGACTAAAAAAGGGACACTACATCATGTATTGAATCTATTTTTAAATCCATACTAGCTAGTGTGTAACTTAGGGTATAACATCTATGCATTGTGTATTTTGTCTATATGATTGTGTGTGTGGGTGTGTGTGTGCCACTTTCTAGTGAGTAGGACTAACTGCGTTACCAAATGATCTGATGAACTGACAATTTCTCCACTGGGAACTGAAACGGCACTCACTTCAGCACAAAAGGAGACTGTACCCGGTAACTCGTTTCAACGCAATCTGTGAATGTTAAGCTGTATGCATGTCTGTATGATGTACTATGTATATGTGTGTGTTTGTGCGTATGTGTGTAATTCTGCCTCTGGCGAGCGAATCACAAGCGGGAATCGTCAACCAGAAAATCTGGCTCGCACAGGAAAACAAGTCATCTCCTAGCGTGTATTGTTGGAAAACACATACTTGTACTAATCTCAAAATGTTGAAAACGGTCCAGTACATGACTCATAGTAATTCTAGACATAGTTCTTTGGCTAGTTTTGATATATTCTCTAGCCTTGTATTCCTTGGTTCAGAGTTCTGTATAGATTCAGACGCAGTTGCCCGCGCTTCATCTAAAAACATCTCATCATCTATGCTTAATCCCTACCATGAACGGCTACGATATTAGAAACCTTGGATTTCATTTGGTGTTGGTTACAGAAACGGAGGAAGGCCCTGAAGGGCAGCCAGCCTTCGTCATCGCCGGGGCAACCCACAGCCTTTCACTGTAGCGGTTATGTAACAGAGGGGATGTCGGACATGACTGTTGAAATAAATACACCACCCAAACATTTTCCATTTACTGGAATGGTTCGGGAAAAAGGTTGCACTTCCACCTGCTCATTCAGGATAAAGCCCAAAACCCTTACTGACAAATGGCAGTTGATTAGGGATCAATCTCAAACAATAAAACCAAAACAGCTGCAATTATCACACTCTGATTATGCTCCTGCTGCATAATCATTTCACTGATCTACTGATGTATCAATAAAATAATTTTGCAACATAAGTAATCGGCAATCCTTAAGAGGTTCCGACAATGAATTGCTGGTTGAGAATTATCCCTAGCCAATTGTATAAGAAATGTATGAAGACATTTAAGGAGGCCTATTCTCCACAAAACAATGCAAGTAAAACCTTTTTCCTCAAGATCCCAGGCTATGCAGGGTGAGTAGTTGATAGACTATTGATTTAGAGTTGTGCATTCTTAAAACACTGTCTTTCTTCCTTCAAAAATGTCAGGTTTCTTTTGTAGATTTTGTGGAACAAAATAGAGCGCATAAGTCATCAAGATAGTAAGAAAATAAGGTGCTTCTTGTTGACTTGCTTATTGAGTTCATATTAATCCTTTTCTCATTGTCTGCATGTCTAAGCCAGTATGTCAATCTACTGCTTTTAATGTTTGAAACACGGTACTACAAACAGCTGATTAGGTCAATATTTTGCCCGTCTGGTCAAACCTACTTTGGGGGACATATTTGATCCTCTACAAACATAAGTGCTCTCGTAAAAGAATATAGAATCTTAAAAGTCTCAGATTGAGTGGAAAATCTGAGGTGAGAACGTGGCCTTCCTTCGGTGCCATGTGACACACATCCCAACCACTGAAGTCCTGACTCAAGAGGGCTGACACATACACAGAAGGGATGGCTTTCCTGCCAATCTCAAGTGACACGCCCAAGCGCTGCCGTGCAATGGCCTATCACCAGGGCCAACATCAACCATCAGAGGGTTTAGCATCGTATGCCAGCTACTGGCATTGTAGGAAAAAAACATTTGGGCTCTTCTTTGTCTTAAACTTTAAGCAATCCGTGTTTACTCTTAATGCTGAGTCTCAGGGTTGATTGCAAATTATAAATCGGTTCTTGTGTTGACATGCAAGCTAGTTTTGCCTAGCATCCCATTTCATCTGCCGTCTGGACAGCAGGAATATAATGTTGGCCTTGATTCCAGAAGGTGCCTTAGAGTTTTAGGAATCTTTCTCTCGACTGGTAGAGGACTGTCCAGTGTGGCTGTGTGATAATTTTTACAACAAAGTGCTCCTTCATCTGAAACCACTCTGTTCACATTCTGACACCTCTCAAATAGATCTCTACCTTAAAATGCAGGTCTACTAGTAATAATGATTTAGTAAAGAGTAGGGGACGTCCCTCGAAGACGAGTTCAGGGCCGATTCAAATTCCTCACAAGAAAATACAATAGTAAGTGCTCTCTGTTGGGAGATACAATCAAAGCTTTTTTTTAAAGTAGGGCAAAGGGCAGGTTAAACATAGCAATGCACTTTTTTAGGGGATACGGTAAAGACCTTCAGGGCTTAAGGTGCATACATTTGTCAGGTCCTTCTGCACAACTAAGCGCTAGGCGCAGTAGTGCTCAAGTGACAAAGCCAATTGATCTGAAAAGGCCAGTCAGCTGGCATGCTAGCAATCTATGTGTTTAGCGGCGTGGCAAACCACTTACAGGGTGACCTGCAGTGAAGGGTTACAATGAGACATGGCATGTCAACAGCAAATTGGTTTGTTGAGTTAAATAACGTTTTTTATCTCCTGCTAATATTCAGAGTGAGACTCTAAACACGCATATGACAGACCTTTGAGGTAGTTGAAGTAATAAACTACCAGCACATCTAAAAACCCAACAAGCCTAGATGCTGTAGTCATAGACGCCATAGCCAATCACAGTCACCATAGCCACAAAAGCTTAAAACACCTGTGTGTGCAAACACAGTGGGATCACTAAAATAAAATCCAAATAAATACTGGAAACCGCAGTACAGAGAGGGCGTTTCACTAAATTGGGCCAGTATTTGAAGGTGCGGGCATGGATCTTAAAGCTCATTCTATTTAAAAGTATTGCGCAGGGCGGGGCTGGGGGACATTTGGGAATATCTCTTGAACGGGCATATAGATTCACGGCTAAAACCTGTTTAGAAAATAACGTAAAAGCACATGAGAAACTGAACTGGGGACAGCTAACTGCTCTGACCCGTCACACAGGGCAGACGAGGAGCAGGAGAGAGGGCCTGTAACGTGAATCCTGCTCCCTCCTTCTCCTCTTGGCGCGTGTGATGATGCGGGTAACGTAGGTCTACAAAACAGGGAAAGGCAGTCGAACACAGATCACTCCCCACAGAACCAGTGCATCCTGGGAGGACAATCACTCTTCCTTCTGTAGCGCTCCGTCTGACGGGCAGTTATCAAGGCAACAGGGGGCCTCCACTTCCACCCCCTCTGATTGGTTGTCTCTGCTGGCTAAGGCACATGGGATTGGCTGGGCCAGGGGGGCCAGGTCCAAGGGCTGGCCAATGGCAGAAGCTGAGGAGCTGCCGTTCAGCTGCTGAGTGGCCACCTCTGGGGTAAAGTCTGCCTCCTCCGAGAGCTTCAGGGGACTGCCTGCTGGAGGGGACGAGGATGTCTGAAAGGGAACAGAGAGACGGGGAAGAGGATCACAGCAGTTAAGAGGGCACCGCAGGTTACACAATGGAGGAAAACACATTTCAAATAACAGAACTGAAATCTGGGGACTCCGTGCTCCTTTTCAGATTGAATTGTTTTATCGTAAACTAACTATTGAACTAATGGCACCCTCAAGGCCCACAAAGCACCTAGCACACCTACTTCCACAGAGATGGCAGTGTCAATCAAGGCAACAATCAAGTGGTTAGGAGTAGTTGGGGCTAGATATCTTATAGATAAAACTATACGGTTGGCATCGTTTTCTTACCTGTGGTCTATTGGCAGTAGCTTTTTTTCCTCCCCGTAGTTTTGCTGGAACCTCCTTTCCCCGTCTATGGTGGAGATGTACGTATTGAGGACCAAAACATGTCAGTAAGTACATCTGAAAAAGTGCCACCCAATGTGTAGGGGATTAGAAGATAACTGAATGCATAGACTTGCATCTGAAATGTCTTATTCAATTATAAAAGCACAGGAAAAAAACAGGGAAATGTTGCCACCTACCCTTTGCCTGCTCCCACAGACACCACCTGCATGTTGAACCCCCCTCTCCCACGGATTGGTTTGTTCCCCGCCCATTGGCCAACAACCATGCCGGCTATCTCCAACTTCCCTCCTTGAGGGGGGATGGACTGAAGACCTGGAGTGAACAACACAGCAGCACTTAGGAAATTAAAACAAAACTGAAGAAACTTGGATGAATGCAGAATAAATATTTGAAAGCATAGAACAACTCTTGAAAGGACTTATTCCATTACAAAAAACATACTTCCTAGAATGGTTGCACAACGCATTAGCCGAGGTTCATACAATCAAAAGGGATTGTAATCAACCTAAACACGTTTCATCTCTCCCTTGTTGTTGCACCCTGTGAACATGCCGTGTTCAGTGGACAGTCCAAACCGTGGTTACAGAAGTCATCCTATTGTGTACGTGATACGTTTAGCGTGGCTTGTAGAAAACATGACCACGTGGTGTGTACCTGGGAAGGCTCTGGGCCTGTGCTGTGCAGGGTGGTGAGGGTGGTGTGGGTGGTGGTGGTGGGGCGGCATGTTGCCCACGGGGCGGGGTGGGTAGAGGGGTGGAATGGGGTAGAAAGGGGGGACCATGGTAGGCGGCAGGAAGGCGGGGGGTGGGAGGGGAGGAGGAGGTGGAGGGGGCCGCGACAGGTTGATGCCCTCAAGGATGGCCTGACGCATCTTGTCCACCCTGGACACCAACTCCTCCTGCAGGAGAAGCATGAAGCATCAACAGCCGGACAACCCAGGTCCAAACATAAACTCACAATGAACTGGCTGAACAACAATGAGCCTGCTAAGAACACACACACACACACACACACACACACACACACACACACACACACACACACACACACACACACACACACACACACACACACACACACACACACACACACACACACACACACACACACAGTCCTACCTGCCCCTCACACATGTCCAGCAGGGCAGCCCTGTCGCGAGCAGCCCGAGCCAGCTTGCTCTGGAAAAGTTTGCCGTCGAAGAAGCCCCATGGGCAGCAGTGTTCCCACGGCAACGGCTGGCCACACACATCGTTGACAAAGAGCGCTGTGTCGACGCCAGCCATGAACAGGGAGGCCAGCTGTACCCCGCGGGCATCCACCTTCTCCACCTAGACGCACAACACAAACACATCACAGAGGCTTTGTGCACAACTCAGGAAATGAAGAGTTGGAAATGGAGAGAAGGTCAGGTTAAGCTTGATTACCAACAGCAAGAGAATTACAACAGCACAGCCTTCCAACTGAAAATATCCCTAGCGATAATCAGTTTTAGCTCAGGGTTGGTTTTTTGGGAGAGTAACGCTATAAATGCCAATCAGAGAAGGTTAACAACTGTCCTTTTAGGAGCATAAGCAATGGTCTGCTTTTGTCCACAACATTCATATAAGGAGGTTAAAACAACAAGCTTGTTAAATGTTATTTTTCTCAGATTATTTATAGCAATACATAAAGCTAGACTTGGTATTAGGGTCTTTACAAATACCAATGGTTTTCAGTGCTGTCAAATTCAGACAATGTATTCAACTTATTTATTGTAGTGCACCAGAATTGTGACCAGAGGGAAAATGCTTGCATGTATGACAATGCAGCGGCAGTTTGCCTTACATAAAAAACACGTCATAAGAAGTATATTTATGCAGGGGCAGGCCTAGAAAAGCAATAGTGGCTAACTGAGTGAGTGCCCAATGACTACCCATTGTTCAAGAGACCGGCTTTACGGTATGAATGGTGGTATACGTGATCTTGTGGCGATTCATTTCCAAATTGAACAGATTAAATATACCAGCAGTCCTTCTGCGTTATAGCAGAACTTCTGATCCAGCAGTCCTACTGTGTTACAGCAGAACTTCTGATCCAGCAGTCCTACTGTGTTACAGCAGAACTTCTGATCCAGCAGTCCTACTATGTTACAGCAGAACCTCTGGTCCAGCAGTCCTACTGTGTGATCCAGCAGTCCTACTGTGTTACAGCAGAACTTCTGGTCCAGCAGTCCTACTGTGTTACAGCAGAACTTCTGATCCAGCAGTCCTACTGTGTTACAGCAGAACTTCTGATCCAGCAGTCCTACTATGTTACAGCAGAACCTCTGGTCCAGCAGTCCTACTGTGTGATCCAGCAGTCCTACTGTGTTACAGCAGAACTTCTGATCCAGCAGTCCTACTGTGTTACAGCAGAACTTCTGATCCAGCAGTCCTACTGTGTTATAGCAGAACTTCTGATCCAGCAGTCTTACTGTGTTATAGCAGAACTTCTGATCCAGCAGTCCTACTGTGTTATAGCAGAACTTGTGATCCAGCAGTCCTGCTGTGTTACAGCAGAACTTGTGATCCAGCAGTCCTGCTGTGTTACAGCAGAACTTCTGGGAAGAGACGGCACAGAGCCTGGGTCGGAAACCAGAAACTGCAAGGGGCGGAGTTAGGCCTTGTTTCCTCTTTCGTTACGGAGATATTAAGAGAATTTGTGCGAGTGGATGTAGCTTTCAGAAGGGGATTTCAAACAGTGTATTGCAGGTGCCTGTCTACATGGTGTTGATTTGCCTCCAGCAACATGATTGGTTGTAACAAATATGCAGCAAGAGAAAGAAACGGCCCGTTCAGACTGAGGATGTTTATCTGCTTTGTGTGACTACGGTATATGGGATCTTGCAGCGTTTCATTTCTATGCTATGGCGAGCTGTGACAACCAGGGTGACTAAATCATGTTTATAAATCGTTTTTATATCATTGCGTTTATACGTTAATGGTTGGCTTCATGTTATATGACGCCAAGCATGGCTCAATGAGAACAGAAAAAAGGCATTGCCTTTTCCAGTAAATACTTAATAAAATAGCTAGGTTTGACTGACTTTTTTCCTGAACTCTAGAAATAGTGATAAAAATGTGTTAAATTTAGTTTGATATCAGATTTCGAGGTCTACTGGAGTTCAAGGGTCAGGAAAATGTAACCATTGGTTGAACACAAAACAATTACTATAGGCCTACCCTACTGTAAAGGTTTGCTAGTTTCTCCATCCTCTATTGATGTCATGCTGGCGATGCCATACACCAAAGACTCTCTCTGGAGCAAACCAACAGCTTGTTCCTTCCTGAGTCACGCAGTATTATGTGAATTTAATATGGCCTATGCAACACAGATGTGTATGCATATGTAGGCTATGTACACAGAAATTGGTAATTTTGCATATTTTATCAATGGCATTTATTTAACACTGAAGCAATATTGATCACAACCACAGTAGTATCAGAAAAAGTAACTGCAGGGCAGTTAATCTGGTTTAAACAATGTCATGCTGCAATTTTGATTTGCTAAGATTTGTGATCTAGTCTCTCCTCTGGTGAAATTGAAGTTCATAATTGATTATACATTTTTGGGCAAACATATCTCCCTTTGTCCATTAGAAAATTGATCTTAACTTAGACTAGAGCCTGTGGAAGATCTGCCTGTTGCTATGGATACGTCTTCTGAGCCTCCGTGGTGGAAGTGTCATCAGTGACTCAAAGAGCAAGAAGTTAGTTCAAATATAGGCCACTACAAACTAAGAAAGACATTAGGAAACGATAACTTCCCACGCAATCACACCACAGTAGGGATGATCACAAAAGAAATTATATGCATTTGGTCATGTTTTTATTTATTGATCTGGGCGATCAAAGAGGTTCAATCACAGAGATGCACAACCTGAGCCTGGTACTGAGCTCGTCAGCCGGTCAGGATAAAAGGTGATAGGATTTGCTTGTTTCGCGCATTATGATCAATACAGTTCCCGATCTCTCTATTGGGTCAGCCGAATACAGACGAGTGTGTACATTCAGCCTAAAGATGATCGATAACTGATCATTCATCTAAATCAAGACTCTGTCCTGGAATGTGAGTCCCTACATCGCAGCCTTCAAACTGGGGAAACGAGGGCGCTGCTCCTACCTTGAGCTCCTGCAGCTGGTCCGGTTCATAGAGCTGGTTGGAAACGGCCTGAGCCAGGAAGGCATCCAGCTCATGTCTCTGCAGGATGCGACCGCCAGGCCACTGCATCATATACCTGCCAGGGAATCCAAACGACATCAACGACAGAGCTTCAAGGCATGTGTAGGTTCCCAGTAGTTGAGCAATGGCTAGGGTGTAGTAAGTACATTTTTTGTAGATGGTGGAGTTTAGAAAAGGATTGGGCTAATTCATTAGATATACACAGAGTATCGGTGGATACCTATGGTTATTGTACGGTTATGGTATTATTATTATTTTCTATTTCTCAGCCTGTGACTGGGCAAAGCTTTCAAATGTGTTCCACCATATATGTATCTCTGGAACTGCAGGTCTCCAAATGTTTGGTACCATTTTGCCCATAGGTGGTGCTATTATTCGTAGTCAAATTCAAACGATCAGCTGAAACTTGGAATACACCGTATGGATAGACTTTACTGTACAGCGAAGGTTTTCGGAAAACTAAATAAAAAAAAGGTGCAAATTACCCACAATTTGCTACACATGCTCTTAGAAGGGAAACATTTTGGAGGGAATTTGATTGCATAAAAGAGTCACGCCAAAATGGAAATACGGTCATTAGCAAACATTCTATCAATCACGATCCGTTCAGAAGGTGGCAGGAACTGGAAAGTTGCCCATGCTCATAGAGAACATATCCCGTAACAATTATAGCAAGTGTTGTGTCGAAAGCTCAATCGATGACGTCACAGTGTCAATTACAACCAGGACTGCAAGCAGTAACGAAAGGTACTCACAGCCCACACCACGGCAACCGGCCTTTTCCAGCAATTCACAGCGGCATGTCACTCGGGGGCGATGAGATAAGGGTCCCCAAGCCCCTTGTTGTGAATCTCAGTCATGGTTTGACAGTAAATGCCGTCTGTGTGTAAGATTGTGCTCCCTGCGAGCGAAGCGGTGCCCAGCGCTTATTGGAATTGACACCGACATCAACGAATGAGCTATCGACGCAAAACCGTAATGCACCTGTTAAGGTAGAGGTGCTCTGTGTGCACGTTTCCAGTTCCTGGCACCTTTTGAGGCAGACTTGTGATTGATAGAATAATGTTAACTAATTGAACATGGTATAGCTCGTTTTCAATGCAATCAGAGATCCCTTCTAAGTTTTGAATCAGACACAGAGCGGATCATTAGAGCATGTGTATCAAATTTGCAGCTGTGGTTATTCAGAAGATTTTTTTTGCGTTTTTTCCAAAGCTTTCACTGTACAGAAAAATCTATGCAGACGGACATTATGGCTCCAAGAGGAAAATAATTTCAGCATGTAAAGTAAGGCCGGTATACAGAGTTTCAGAATTTTTCATTAGTAGTTCCTTAGTAGTGACTTTGATGGCGAATTACAGCGCCACCTATGGGCAAAACGGTACCACACCTTTTGGAGACCTGCTGTACACATATCGGTCGGACTAATTAGACAGCTTTGGCCCAGTCACAGGCTGAGATATGGGCGCTCCAAATAAAACATAAGAAGAAGAACACCTACAATAACAATAGGTATCCACCGCTACTGATTACCTAAAAAGTGCTCCGTTAAGCACTAGGCACAACATTGCCTGTAGTGGGCGCAAAATCCCATAATCTGCATGTACCGTCTGACCTCGTCTTCACTCCAGAGTGACATTTCCACAACTGGAAAAGGGCGGTCGCTAGGGGCGGTCGCTAGGGGCGGTCGCTAGGGGCGGTCACTAGGGGCGGCGTTGGGTGCGAGCTGTGCATAGTCCTGGTTTTTATGCTAATGTTCAGGTTCATTAACTTTAGTAAACTGGTAAAGCAGTACTACAAAAGAAACGCAGCCAACAGCCGTGTGAAAACCATGGAACAAACGCGAAGGACCCGACTCTGCAGTGCCATTATTGCGGCCCCGTGTAACTGATGTGATGCCTGTTCAACGGTATTCATTTATTATACTACCTACACTTTTGATGGCACTGCTGACTCAACCTCCGATGCTTTAGGCTTATAACAATAAACGACTCTTCTCGTTAACGGCATACAATTCAGTGACACGGTCAATGGTGATCAGACAAGAAAGCACGGCCACTGAAGGCCCCCCAGGTGGACGTGGCGCGGCCCTACCTGAGCACGCAGCACATGAGCAGCAGGTGTTGCGGCACCTGAGCCGGGTTGAGCAAGGCCGGGCAGTCTGAGCGCAGGCAGGCCAGGAAGGCCCTGGTCCTCCGGGAGCGGTCCTCGCTGGCGCGGCCCAGCCACAGTCGCCGCAGGTTGGGGCAGGTCCACTCCCGGAAGCACATGGCCGGAACCAGCTCCGGGGTGAGGGCGGACTTTGCCTTTCCGCTGCTCCACTCTTTCACGATCACCGGAGGAACTGGGACCGGCAAGGCATATGTGACTAATGAGTACATGTTGTCATCTTTATATTCATTTTACTGACTGAACGACAACAGGAAAGGAAAATCCATACACCAATAACCAATAACCATACACCCCCCTCCCAGTGACCCTCACCCCCTCCCAGTGACCCTCACCGCCCTCCCAGTGACCCTCACCCCCCTCCCAGTGACCCTCACCGCCCTCCGGTCCCCTCCCAGCGACCCTCACCCCCCTCTCAACCCCTCCCAGCGACCCTCAACCCCCTCTCGACCCCTCCCAGTGACCCTCACCCCCCTCCCGTCCCCTCCCAGCGACCCTCACCCCCCTCTCGACCCCTCCCAGTGACCCTCACCCCCCTCCCAGTGACCCTCACCGCCCTCCCAGTGCCCCTCACCCCCCTCCCAGTGACCCTCACCCCCCTCCCAGTGACCCTCACCGCCCTCCCAGTGCCCCTCACCGCCCTCCCAGTGACCCTCACCGCCCTCCCAGTGCCCCTCACCCCCCTCCCAGTGACCCTCACCCCCCTCCCAGTGACCCTCACCCCCCTCCCAGTGACCCTCACCCCCCTCCCAGTGACCCTCACCGCCCTCCCAGTGACCCTCACCCCCCTCCCAGTGACCCTCACCCCCCTCCCAGTGACCCTCACCCCCCTCCCAGTGACCCTCACCCCCCTCCCAGTGACCCTCACCCCCCTCCCAGTGAGCCTCACCCTCCACAGGTCCTCTCTTGCGCATAGCCAGCCTCTCCAGGCGTCGGTGTGTCTCGGCCAGGCTGAAGAGGACGCCGTAGGAGTACTGTCTGGCTGCACGGAAGAGCAGGGAGGCGGGTGGCAGCTCAGAGTTGCACTCATCCTCTATGCAAACTGGCATCTTCATCTCTCCCTGAGGAGGAAAGAGGAGTGAGAAAAGGTGTGGTCTGATTTATTTGAGCTTGCATGGAACAGCCTGTTGCATGTTGGGTGATGGGAGAGGCAGCAGGAACTGCAGCAATAATGAAATAAAGCAATTAGATGCAACTGCAGTAGAACAGAAGACTATTAATGTTTGGCACCTTCTGATATATGATCTATTTCTATATTTCTATAGCGCTCAGTTTATTTGTAAAGTCGACCAAGATAACAAAAAGTGGGGAGGGTTCTGCATCAAGGGACTTGATTCAAGCTATTCAAGATAGAGGAATCAGGACTGTACGTAGATCCAGCAAAAAGCTGATATGCTTCTACCTCTCCTTTAAAGAAACGTTGAATAATCAATTCAACAACATACATTATTGCTTCTAAAATACAGATTGGGAAAATTCTGAAAAAGCTGATCCATCTATTCTATTTAGCAGCCAGTAGTAGTAGTCAACAACATGACAAGCTTGTGTACCTTGGTCAGTATGTGGAAAATCTGGGGGTACATTAATCCTCTGCGATGTCTGTGTTCAGCAACACGAAGTACCTCAGCACTCACCTGTAAAACAATGTTTCAGTCAACATTTTTCTCTCTCTCACACACACACACACACACACACACACACACACACACACACACACACACACACACACACACACACACACACACACACACACACACACACACACACACACACACACACACACACACACACACACACACACACACACACCTGAGGTAAAGGGGGTGTGGTTATGTCCATATGACTCCTTGTTGCCATAGACAGCAGTGACGGAATGTTTGAACCACTCCCGTTGCCATGGGAATTGTCTCCAGGGGCTGAACCACCTCTGGAAGAGGGATCCTCCCATCTTGAAGATTTGTCCGTCAAATGGCTGAGGAGAGTACGGGGTGAAAGAGCACGAGTGAGTATGTGATCAAGTCTTTAAAAAGCCAGAAAACGTACATTTACAATTAGCATTTCGTACTTTGCATTGGTGTCGCTGGGTTCGTCTCCATCAGAGGAGGAAGAGGGAGAGGGTGAGGGAACACACTGGGCTCCAGCGTGGTGATTGGGTAATCTGCTCCCCCCCTGGGTGGAATCGTATGGAGCCGACCAATCAGTGAAAGGCATCTTTCCCGTTAGTGAATCGTTGCAGTCCTGCATGAGAGGCGGTTGGCCCTGGAATACGAGGTTGGAGCCAGGTCCGTAGGGAGCATTTTGATAGGGTGGCTTTAGCCCTGGAACCTGGGGAGGAGGAAACTGTAGCAGACAGGGGGAGTAACAAGAGGAGTGCCAAGGAGAACATGGGAGCAAAGGTGAGGCAGTGGTTTAAGTGCAGGTGAAAGCAAACGGGAAGTAGGAAAAGCGATGGGATAAGTCCTGTTACAATTACACTGAGCCCATCTCCAGCCCGCTATAAATGATTCAAAATGCACACGTTACAGTTGATTTACAGTAACAAAGAAAAACTAGAAGGATTGGGTGTGGAATCTAACCTGGTTCTTTCCAGGTTGCATGGGTCCAATGTGACCAGGTGGTCCACCAAATGGATTGGGTCCAAAGCCAGGTACTAAACACGCAACAACATAAAAAAAACACAGTTCATTCAGCACACGCTTTTTATCCTAAGACTTAGTCATCAAGGAGCTAGGAGAGGTTAGGCCTCCTTTTCCTCCCCCTCTCCTCCCGCCTTTAAGAAACCAAAAGGGAGTGCTACTTACAGATGAACGATGGCCCCATGTTGAGAGTGCGTGGTTTGGAGGCAGCAGAGAAATACTCCACAGCCTTCTTAAAGCGCTCCACCTTGTCCTCCATGCGAGACTGCAGGAGGGAAACACACAAACTAACCCAGTGTCGTAATGACGCAGGTCTGAAGCAGTACTGTGGCATGCTTGTTGACGTTTGTGAAGTGCGTGCGTTAGGGTTGGGCGATACGTCCAAAGATGCCCAAAATCCCCTCCGCAACTGGTGATTGCCGATAATCATCTCGAAACGCTCACTAAAGTACAGCACCTTATGCATTGGGCGCATCAGTTACGGCCGATGTTCTATCAGTGGCCCCGGTGGTTTACCTGTGACTGCTTGAAGACGTCCCTGGCGATAGCGTCGAGGTTGCCCAGGTCTTTGATGGAGGAGACGTACTCCGACACCGCCTTGATCACCACCTCGCAGGGTGGCAGCACCAACTGATGAGCCCGCACCTGCAACACGGGGGGCAAAACATCAACCACTTTCCTTTGGTCATTCGTCTTCAGAATATGAAGAGTAGATTAGGATCTTTATAAAAAAACAAAAAGATTATAATTAATACCATGTGGCTCTTTGTTTGAGTTTAGGACAACTGAATTCTAGTTATGTTGTTCAGGGTTGTCAAGGTATGGTCAAATTAAGTTCCATGAAATCCATTGCAATCTCACGTGATTTCATTCTATGGATTTCCTTCTACTCCTTCGTGTTGATCTAATTGGTGCCGTCTATTTCCCTCCCTGGCTACCAAATACCATGCACTCACCTGGCCCAGCCAGCGATCAATTACTGTACACTGACGGCCACGGGGGCACAATGAAACTACAGCATGTCGGGCTTTGGTACTGGGGGGCAATTCAGTCACTCTCTGGGTGAAGACTACGATCATGAGTTTTTCCAAGACTGAGCTGACTTTGAGATATACTTTGTCATTGTCCTGACAAGATATTCATTAGTGTGTAGTGGACACATCCCGGTGATATGCTATAGTTACTTGAAGTTTTGAGATCCTGTTGTCAATCCCTTTACATGACATGCCTCTGCAATGGCATTTCTGATGGTATTGGAAGTTCTCATGATGTGGTTTATACCTTGAGAGAAGCCAGTGGGTGTTCTGGTCCCAGCAGGCTCCAGTGGAAGGCAGCTAGGTCCTCGTCAGGCAGAATGTGATTCCCTACAGGAAACACAAAGCTCTCTCTCAAATGTTTGCTGTGTCAACAAAGGAAGGCAGACGTCCAAGAGGAATGGCCAAACGTATGCTAGCTGAGAAAATGTACTTTAAACAACCATGTTTGATTGTACATTCACATGCAAGTACTGGTCAGTAGAGGATATGTCCTGATAGGAAAGTTATTTCATGTTTTATCTCAGGTCTGCACTAAGCCAGAACATTGACTAGTATTATTAGAGGAGAGGGTTGTGCTAACAAGACGGTCGGCTCAAAACGCAGAGCTTACTTTCTGAACCTGGAATGTCCATCTCCGGTGCCGGTGTTTGTATAGGTGTGTGTAGGTGTGTATATGTGTGTGTAGGTGTGTGTGTGTGTGTGTGTGTGTAGGTGTGTATAGGTGTGTGTGTGTGTGTAGGTAGGTGTAGGTGTGTGTGTGTAGGTAGGTGTAGTTGTGTGTGTGTGTGTAGGTGTGTGTGTGTGTGTGTATAGGTGTGTGTGTGTGTGTGTAGGTAGGTGTAGGTGTGTGTGTGTGTGTGTGTGTGTGTGTGTAGGTGTGTGTGTGTGTGTGTGTGTGTGTGTGTGTGTAGGTGTGTATAGGTGTGTGTAGGTGTGTGTGCACAGAGTCCCCTACCCAGTAGTGCAGCAAAGCAGGGCAGGTGCTGTGTCTTCAAACCAAGCTGCCTGGCCGCCTCAGACAGTAGGTACTGATGTGTGGTGAGGTTCTTGCCGTTCCAGCTCAGTTTGAGCGCGTGTGATGAAAAGTAAGCGGGCACATTGCAGAGGGCAAACTCAGAATCCTGAGCTATGAGGCCAGCAAAGCCAAAGTCCCTGTAGAGAGACAGCACCTCCTGGTGGTGGTCCTCCAGCGTCTGAACAACCTGTCCATGGAGAAATAAAAGAGCTACTGTTCTGCACAAAGAGAAGCTCATATCTTATTAACTACCCATCATCAGGGCTGAACAGTAGGTTGATATCGGAAATATGCAAGTTTCATATGTGCAGACTGCCATTTTGTACTTCAAAGAAACACTATTTAACAAGGACAATTATAGGAAATCTAAAACTGAACAGTATAGGGCGCAAAGATAGTGACTGGCATACAAATGATGTGTGTGTGTATATATATATATATATTTGTACGTAAAGGGGACATTAAGATATGAAAGTAAATATCAGAACATGATATTGCGATCACAATAGCTGCTAAACAACATGCATACAGGCTTTCATTTTAGATAAGATTTGTGTTGATGAAAAGAACAGAATCATGTCTGCATGTTAATTAGGACTTATACCATATCATGTCTCACCGCCACATATATCAAATTAAGGCATGGCTGGTGAATTGTAATAGTGCTATTTCAACACATCAACTTCACATCAAACTAAATTATCAATGCTATTGAGTTTGGTTAACAGTCATACTCAAAGTCCATTCTGGTCACTGCAACATGACATCCTAATCTGTCTAGTCATAATGGTTTTAGAGAATACATTTGATGGCATACCTGGCGATAGAATAACTCTTATTCTGTACAATGAATGAATGCATATATATCAGAAAATGTATTGCTACATTTCACCCAGGAGCTTTTACATGTAGGTCCCTGACGTCTACCAAAAGTAGAAGAAAAGTTAGGCATTTAGGAAAGGTTTAGCTAGAGAGGCGAGATATACGACATTGTAGGAATGTGATCAAGGCATTTCTGGGAACACTGGCAAAGGGTGCACTGAACCATGGTAACATAGTGAATAATATGGCTTAACAACTGCAGGAAGCAAGGAGTGCATTTCAACCTATTTCAAACTGAATTTCTCATTTGAATAACCAACTGATATCCCCTTTGGAAATACTACTAGGAGAGATAGATAGATCTATATCTATCTATCTATCTCTATAAATATATATATATATATATATATATAGATAGATATAGATAAATATATAGATATGCCGTGTGATATAGTTGAGGCTAATTGGCTGCACAAGGAGCCATTTTAGAAAGCCACTTATTATAGCAATTTATGGGTCAATTATGTCTGCCAATCCGTTTTTTTTCTTATCCTAATCTAACTATATAATCTAAAATGTTATATAAAGTAAAACATTTACAAAAAGCAAAACAATTTCCATTAATGGATCCAACATTATGAACAAGCCATTACAAATACTAGTAATCGACCAGCAGTCTATTAATAGTCCCCTACTCAGCGGAGAAACAATGCAAGGTTCAGCGGGTTCATGTTATGTAATGTATATGCTGCACAATACACTTAGTCTCAGAACCGTGCCACGACGTAGGACAGCCAATAGCTGGTGCTTATAAACGCAGCAGAGCCTTGCCCTCATTTACCTCAGTTTAAGTACAATCTAATAAGTACAATTAAATACAATACAATACAATACAGTAAACGAACGCACGTAGAGAATTTGGACTGTCGATTCTGCCACACTTGGTTACATGTGATGAACTGGACCTATAGCATTGATTATATGTTGCCATTTAAATGATCAATGTTTAATACGAAGCGATTTATTTATTTCATAGTGAAAATGGCATTAGATTGAAAGAAATGCATGGCCTTTTTTAACTGATGAGTCGTGCGAGGTAGCGACATCCAAAGAGCTATGGCACCACGGTCGTTACTCACCCGCACTCGAAAACGGAACATGGCGAGGCGGACACAGTGACTGAGGCAGGCCGGAGGCAGGAACCATGCCCGGGGAGGCGGGGTGGCCTTGCTGCCGACGTGGTTGACTATGAGCTGGGCTGTCTGTCGCTGGCCCTGAGCTCGCCGCGCCCACTCGGGCCAGCGCTCCTTTCCCAGGGTGCCATTGAACACTACTACGAGCTCTAGGCCACCCTGATATAGACAGGCTTGTGAGAGGGCTGCCAGGTAGCCAAGCATGGCATTCCATTCACCCCCGCACACCCAGTCCGTCTGATAGCCGCCGTAAAGGCGCTGCAGGCCGGAGTCCGCGTCGATGAGGATCCTGGCAGGCGGAGGCGGGGGAGGCATGGGCCCTGGATGATGTGGGTGGTGGTGATGGTGATGAGGGGGCTGGCGGCCCACAGTGCGGGCAAGCTTTAGGAGGTCCACCGGGACTGCAGCCCCGGGGCATCGTTTCTCTAGGTACTCTTGGAAACCCTGCACCCCCATGACGGTGTTGTTGAGCCTGTGCGTTTGGCCGGGGGTCGGCTCCGGATAGGTTCTGTACGCCGTGTTTGTAATGTTATGTAGGGCGAGACGACAGCTAGCTGTGCACTGCTGGCAAGCTAACTAGTCTCTAATGTAGTGAATCTAGGAGTTAACCTCGCAAAACAACTCGATGGCTGATCAGACGGGCGAATTGTTTCACCACGCACACTTGTGAATGTATTACACTTGACACCTAATTCAAAAAGCCCGAGCCTACGTTTGGAAATGTGGTCATGAATGTGCTTAACGTTAGTCCATCCCCAAATATTTGGTTGATTGCCAGCAAGGCCAGTCTAGCTAGCTACAGCTAGAAAAAGTTTACAAATGGCCAACCCCCATAGCATGTCATCTAGTTAACGGGATTGCCAAATAAATCAAGAACTATAGTTGCCAACAAAGATCGTTGACGTGACCAACTAAATAGCAGATGTTATAAGAAATACACCTAATAATACACCTTTTGATTGTGCACAAGATGGAATACTACGCATTAGTTAGCACTAAACCGACATGTTAGCTCATCGACACTATGGAAAAACCATTGGCTATTAAATGCATGTATTTTCTATGACAGCTGAACTATTTTATATATATTGCACAACTAAGCCGATTTCACAATATGCGTATTTCTAGCTTGTTATCGTGTAGGTGGTGGAATACCGGATAAAACCCAAACTAGCCAGCAGAAAGCCCGACACGTTAGCTGTGATATTGGCTAACTCTCTCGCTAGCTGTTAGCTGCTGGGTCCCGGCGTGATTGACGCGTCAACTCGCGAAGACAGGTCCAGTGCGGACACGACGCTGAATGGGATGGATGTTTGAAGAAAGAAAAGAAAAGCAACTAAAATAAAAGAAAAACAAAAGCCCGATGGTGCCTCCCTCGCTTTCTTCCACACTCACGACTTCATGTTGCGGAGGGGAACATACTTCCAAGCGACATCAGCCATCTTGCGACTTCCTCGCGGACCAACAGAGTGGGAGGGAAGGCGAAGGGAGTGGAGGCAGGCGATGCGGCTCGGGTTACGCTGGGAAATGTATTTATACAACTCTACGTTTTCCAATCAAATATATCCTGTTGAAAAAGTGAAAAACTCTAACTACCGGCAACAGGCAAGCCAACTCTCCGAGGGAGAAAGAAAGAAAGACGCTTTGGTCCAAAAGTGATTTATTGTACAAATAACATTATTGTGTGCATAGCTTATGTTTTGCACGTAGGCAGCGGCATGCAAACGATTATTCATAACCACACATTTGACTTTGGGATGTGGATGTGGATGTTCTGGTTTCTAAAGTTGTTGCAACAACTTGGAAATACAAAATATTTATATTTGTTGCCACATATGTATGTGAGCCATTTGTAAACAGAACGAGTGTAACAGGTATAACTATGTCCATGTATTTCTGATTGCGCTCTCCTGTGGCTACATGTCGCCCCCTTGTGGAGACTTTCCGCACGATTGGTCCCGCTGGAAAGAAACGGAGAGAAATAGGGCAACCATGCAAAGGGGAATATAAAGTATATATGAATGACAAATCCTTTGGTTTTCTATGACAGAACTAAAAAACAAATCACAAAAAGACCGGATTTTGAGAGTGCGTTAGGGTATTTATAAGTTGGTCTTGATTGAATGTTCTTTATTATAATAATTATATAATAATTTAATCGTCCTAAACCCTAAAGTGAATGTTTTTTTAATGCTAAAAACAGAGACACCAACAGAGAGGCAACACCACACGTGATAATCGAATTCCAATTTGTTTTAGTTTGTTACTTTACTTTTTAAATATATAGACGATTGCTATTTGAACGCGCAGCGCGTTCCCGCGTGGGCCACGCACGGTCCTCGCACGCCAGTGAGAGTTGAAGAAGATGACGCTCCGCTCCGTGTCCGCTCTGTCCAAAGTTCTGAAACCTGTGCTGTGCGATCGGCTGGCCCAAACCCAGAGTTTAAAGGTAACATGAAGGTTAATTGTTATAGTGACAGGATCAGCTTTGTTTTGCCGTGTTAGCTTCTTTATTGCGTCAAATGAAGGCTAAACCTAAGCTGATTAGTTGGCTAACAGCTAGCCCGTCGTTATCTGCAGAGTGTGCGTTGGGTTTGGGTCGCTATCCGTTCAGCACCACAGTGCAAGGCCAGTTGGGGTCAAATAGAGGCCTTACAATTACAAAGGCATTCATAGTTCAGCTAGGTCTATGGGCCTGTTGAGTACCTGGACATGTCAAGACTTTCCATTTGATTTGTGTTAACTGGACCTCACAGTGATTTCAATTATGCATGGCCTTCAAGTGGTGTTTAGTTTCGTGAAATAAAATCGAGTCATTAACATGCAAGATTAAGCGTAAGTGATATAAGCATAAGTGATTACTTTGGTAAACACGCTGTCTTCCCCTCACAGGCGTATGGGGCAACCAACCACACATTTCACCGAAGACAAACGTCAACCTATACCGTAAGAATGCAAGAATGTAAAACGATATATTCCCATGAAAATGGAATTAGTCTATTTTGGGAGTATTAAGTGACCAGCATTAAGTGGTCATTAGGTCCACTCATAACTTGCATTGTGGCGTTTCTAAAGCCTACAGTTTTTTCCCTCAGTGTTTTGACCGTACACATGACCTTTGTCATGTGTACCAGTTGAGCCCACTGTTGTTTGTTTTGATCAGTGTCTACTTGGTCCCCCCCCCCCCCCCCCCCACCCCCCAGTGCCTCACTAACCTCTCCTATCTTCTCCTCCTCTCTGTGTCCCGTCCAGACCATAGTGAGTACAACTGCTCACAGATGCACCTTTCAACAGACATGTATTCACGGTTGTATGCTGTTGCTGCAGAGCATTTATGTGTCACAGTGGCATTACTACAGTTACCTTGTTCACTGACTCTTCTGAGTAGCCCAGAGCAGTGGGTCCGACCCAGTGTGGCTCCCTTGAGGCAAGGCTAGGTGTGCAGTGAAATGTAATACATATTCCTGTCATAGCTTATAGCGAGGCTAGTGAGTAGAAAAGTTGTTTAAGATTAGATTTGTAATATTTATGATTTGCTTCATTATTGATTAAGTATGCAATGTAATGCAAGTTCTTGATCCCTTCCAAAACATTTTTTTTTTAAAGATAATCAAATTGCCTGTGTCATTTGTCTGATCCTGTATCTGTGTGATTCCTCTTTGATGATCTGCAGTGTGTGAAATATTGTGGAAATCTAGATATTTCCCAAGAACTTTAAACGGGTGTGACTTGAATTTCTGGATGAGATTTTGGTACATCTTCACCCTACAAATGTTAGGAACCACTGGAGCCTCAGTGTGTTGGTCTAATGAGGAAGATGATGTGTGTGTTTCCTAATGGCCTGGAGCCTCAGTGTGTTGGTCTAATGATGAAGAGGATGTGTGTGTTTCCTAATGGGTTTTTCATGTTGCTGTCATGTGCTGATCAGCCGCCCCCAGCACGGTATGGAGGGAGGCACACCGTGACTCTGATCCCTGGGGATGGCATTGGACCTGAGCTCGCTAACCATGTGCGCGAGCTTTTCCGGTGAGAATCCACAACACAAATACAGCCGTCACACGTCTACGCCTCACTCTGGGGATATGGCAGCGTGTCCCCATTCTGTAGCAAGCAAACCAAACATCCTAAGTACGTACCTAGATTTGGCTAAATCTCAAGGAAGCACCACGCAGGGGGGTCCTTGGTCAGGGGGGTCCTTGGTCAGGGGGGTCCTTGGTCAGGGGGGTCCTTGGTCAGGGGGTCCTTGGTCAGGGGGGTCCTTGGTCAGGGGGTCCTTGGTCAGGGGGGTCCTTGGTCAGGGGGGTCCTTGGTCAGGGGTTCCCATAAGACTGCGCAGCACAAGCACCACGCAGGGGGTCCTTGGTCAGGGGGGTCCTTGGTCAGGGGGGTCCTTGGTCAGGGGGGTCCTTGGTCAGGGGTTCCCATAAGACTGCGCAGCACAAGCACCATAGTTGGTCCACTTCATCTGTTAAATAAACACATAAAGGCATAGTTATAAGAATTTCATTGGACGGCAGTTATGTTTCTTTCACTTAGTATTTTATTTAATCGTCAATGTGCCCTGAATAACCATGGACTACCGAGGATGGTGGAATAGAGTACTAAATACAAAATCAATTCAAACAGGAAAGAATACTTAAAGAATAAAATAATTCAACCTGATTTAAGAACACTAGTTCAAGACACTGAACAAGATGGCTGCCGCCTGAAATAATAAAGTTGCTAAAACTCTCATTATAATATCAAATGTATAATTACAATGTGTGGCCGGGTGTTGCATATCTACTTTATTCTCTTTTCTATCCTGTTCTTAGGTTCTGTTGTGTGCCAGTGGACTTTGAGGTGGCAAACGTGGACTCAAGCCTGACCTCTGAAGACGACATAAACAACGCCATTATGGCCATTAGACGCAACGGCGTGGCCCTTAAAGGTGGGGCCCTTAACGGTGTGGCCCTTAACGGTGTGGCCCTTAAAGGTGTGGCCCTTAACGGTGTGGCCCTTAAAGGTGTGGCCCTTAACGGTGTGGCCCTTAACGGTGTGGCCCTTAAAGGTGTGGCCGTTAAAGGTGTGGCCCTTAACGGTGTGTCCCTTAACGGTGTGGCCCTTAACGGTGTGGGCCTTAAAGGTGTGGCCCTTAAAGGTGTGGCCCTTAACGGTGTGGCCCTTAACGGTGTGGCCCTTAAAGGTGTGGCCCTTAAAGGTATGACCCTTAACGGTGTGGCCCTTAACGGTGTGGCCCTTAACGGTGTGGCCCTTAACGGTGTGGCCGTTAAAGGTGTGGCCCTTAACAGTGTGGCCCTTAACGGTGTGGCCCTTAACGGTGTGGCCCTTAAAGGTATGACCCTTAACGGTGTGGCCCTTAAAGGTGTGACCCTTAACGGTGTGGCCCTTAACGGTGTGGCCCTTAAAGGCGTGGCCCTTAACGGTGTGGCCCTTAAAGGTGTGACAGAGACGGGGGAGGTATCTGAAAAGAAATATGTATGCAGCTGACATACATAATTTTTTCTATGTCTAATAGGTTATTAAATATCGAACTATATTCCTCCTTCAGAAGCCGTTTCAACACACGCTCTGTGGACTCGAGTGCCACATGCAGCATATTCAAATGGAGTCCAGTGAATCCAAAGCCGTTTTGGTTTGGTTTTAAACATGGTAATATGTCTTGTATGATCGATGCCTTTTGGCTTATTGTGTTTACTTACTCCAGGAAACATGGAGACCAATCACAACCTTCCGCCCTCATACAAGTCACGGAACAACCTTCTACGGTCAGTAATTCACTGTTGACCTTTGACCCATGAGCTGTGCTGTCCTGAGAAATAATGTACACTAACCCGATGGAGGTCGATTTCTGTTTTCTATCAACTTTTCTGATTTATTGAAAGCATACTCGTGTTGTTATTTCTGTCTCTCAGCACCACTTTGGACCTGTATGCCAACGTGATGCACTGCCAGTCTCTCCCAGGGGTGAAGACACGCCACAGAAATATTGACATCCTGATCGTCAGGGAGAACACGGAGGGGGAGTACAGCAGTCTGGAGCATGAGGTGTGTGGATGGTGGGACCTGTTGAGGGATCCACAAGGTCTGTATCGCTGAAAGGGGAACCATCATGCTGGGCTGTTTCTAATATAGCAGAGTGCTGCTTCAAATGGGTTTAGAAAAAAACCCAGTATCCAATGTCATTGAGCTGGGATTTATGTCACCGGTCTAACTTTTCAGCGATTTCTTCATGGAGACAGAGTTGATGTTTCAGACCACTTCTTTTTACACAACATGCGGACGAAGCAGTACTCTCTTATGTTGGACAATAGCAGAGTGTGGCAGTTCCTTCAATGCATTGTTGAGACGGTACTTTCCTCTTTGTGTCTGCATGCTGTCTCCAGAGTGTTCCAGGCGTGGTGGAATGTCTGAAGATCATCACCAGGGTCAAATCACTGCGCATCGCTGACTTTGCTTTTCAAATGGCGAGGGAGAACGGCCGACGTCGTATCACTGCAGTCCACAAAGCCAACATCATGTCCGTTTGTCCTGATTCCGTTACGCCTCCTGCAATCCTCATTGGCCTGTGACCTCTGTATACCCCCCTAAAACACCCGTGTGTGTGTGTGTGTGTGTGTCTGTGTGTGTGTGTGTGTGTCTGTGTGTGTGTGTGTGTGTGTGTGTGTGTGTGTCTGTGTGTGTCTGTGTGTCTGTGTGTGTGTGTGTGTGTGTGTGTGTGTCTGTGTCTGTGTGTCTGTGTGTGTGTGTGTGTGTGTGTGTGTCTGTGTGTGTCCATCCAAGCAGGAAGCTGGGCGATGGCCTCTTCCTAGAGTGCTGTAAGGAGGTTGCCAGCGGTTACCCCGACATCGCCTTCGACAGCATCATCGTGGATAACGCCACCATGCAGGTAGCCATGGCAAACTAGAAATAACAGCATATTATGGGCTTGGTTCTACTAATGGACTAAACATGCATACCCCCCCCCCCCCCCCCCCCATGGCCCTGTAGCTGGTGTCCCGGCCCCAGCAGTTTGACATGATGGTGATGCCCAACCTGTACGGTAACGTGGTGAGCAACGTGTGCGCCGGCCTGGTGGGGGGGCCAGGCCTGGTCCCCGGGGCCAACCATGGAGACGACTACGCCCTGTTTGAAACGGTCAGCCTTATGGGAAATCATGAAATCATCATTACATTGGTCCACTGCCTTATGGGAAATCATGAAATCATCATTACATTGGTCCACTGCCTTATGGGAAATCATGAAATCATCATTACATTGGTCCACTGCCTTATGGGAAATCATGAAATCATCATTACATTGGTCCACTGCCTTATGGGAAATCATGAAATCATCATTACATTGGTCCACTGTCTTATGGGAAATCATGAAATCATCATTACATTGGTCCACTGCCTTATGGGAAATCATGAAATCATCATTACATTGGTCCACTGTCTTATGGGAAATCATGAAATCATCATTACATTGGTCCACTGCCTTATGGGAAATCATGAAATCATCATTACATTGGTCCACTGTCTTTTGGGAAATCATGAAATCATCATTACATTGGTCCACTGCCTTATGGGAAATCATGAAATCATCATTACATTGGTCCACTGTCTTATGGGAAATCATGAAATCATCATTACATTGGTCCACTGCCTTATGGGAAATCATGAAATCATCATTACATTGGTCCACTGCCTTATGGGAAATCATGAAATCATCATTACATTGGTCCACTGCCTTATGGGAAATCATGAAATCATCATTACATTGGTCCACTGTCTTATGGGAAATCATGAAATCATCATTACATTGGTCCACTGCCTTATGGGAAATCATGAAATCATCATTACATTGGTCCACTGTCTTATGGGAAATCATGAAATCATCATTACATTGGTCCACTGTCTTATGGGAAATCATGAAATCATCATTACATTGGTCCACTGTCTTATGGGAAATCCTACCCTGACCAAGGAAGTGCTTCCTTGAGATTTAGCCAAATCTAGGTACGTACTTAGGATGTTTGCTATGCTTGCTACAGAATGGGGACAGTCCTACGCCGCCATATTACTTACATTTGCCACCAGTTTAGGAAGCATCCTCGTATTTGAGACCCAGCCGTGCACTGAGATTAAATCGAAATGAAGGATGATTTTCAGGCTAACTGGGCAGAGCGTGGTGACCAAAACACAAAGTGATCTCAGAAGACGTTAACCATTATAATAATAAACTATATCGACGCCATGTTTTACTTGGCTGGACATTATCTTGCTTCATCCAGTAAGAGCGATTCTGAGCAGAACTGTCAACCAGACTTTTCCTTTCTGAGTTTCTGACATGAGTCTTTCAGAAGAGGCTTCTCTTCCCAAAGTGAGCCCTGTTTCTGCTGTATCCCACTGCCCACTCCTAACAGGCTGTATCCCACTGCCCACTCCTAACAGGCTGTATCCCACTGCCCACTCCTAACAGGCTGTATCCCACTGCCCACTCCTAACAGGCTGTATCCCACTGCCCACTCCTAACAGGCTGTATCCCACTGCCCACTCCTAACAGGCTGTATCCCACTGCCCACTCCTAACAGGCTGTATCCCACTGCCCACTCCTAACAGGCTGTATCCCACTGCCCACTCCTAACAGGCTGTATCCCACTGCCCACTCCTAACAGGCTGTATCCCACTGCCCACTCCTAACAGGCTGTATCCCACTGCCCACTCCTAACAGGCTGTATCCCACTGCCCACTCCTAACAGGCTGTATCCCACTGCCCACTCCTAACAGGCTGTATCCCACTGCCCACTCCTAACAGGCTGTATCCCACTGCCCACTCCTAACAGGCTGTATCCCACTGCCCACTCCTAACAGGCTGTATCCCACTGCCCACTCCTAACAGGCTGTATCCCACTGCCCACTCCTAACAGGCTGTATCCCACTGCCCACTCCTAACAGGCTGTATCCCACTGCCCACTCCTAACAGGCTGTATCCCACTGCCCACTCCTAACAGGCTGTATCCCACTGCCCACTCCTAACAGGCTGTATCCCACTGCCCGCTCCTAAGTAGCCCATGAAAGGGAAACGGGAGCATTTCCGTGTCTAACCCCACATCCCACAAACTCTCGGTAGGAATGATATGGATGTAATAAAAAGAGAGTATCTTTCCACAGACATGGTTGTGACATGGTATGCTGTGCTTCAGGGCACCAGGAACACGGGGCGGAGCATCGCTAACAGGAACTCGGCCAACCCGACGGCCATGCTGCTGGCCTCCTGCCTGCTGCTGGACCACCTGAAGCTCCACGCCTACGCCAGCATGATCCGCAGCGCCGTGCTGGCCACCCTCAGCGAGACGGGGGTCTGCTCTTCTCTCTCTGCCTGTCTGTCTGGAAGTCTGTCTGTCTAAAATTATGACTGACTGCCTGACTTATTGTCTGTCTGACTGACTGACTGACTGACTGACTATCTGACTCTATCTGGCTGGCTGTCTGACTGACTATCTGACTGACTGACTGACTGACTCTATCTGGCTGGCTGTCTGACTGACTCTATCTGACTGACTGACTGACTGACTCTATCTGGCTGGCTGTCTGACTGACTATCTGACTGACTGACTGACTATCTGGCTGGCTGTCTGACTGACTGTCTGACTGACTGACTATCTGGCTGGCTGTCTGACTGACTCTATCTGACTGACTGACTGACTGACTCTATCTGGCTGACTGTCTGACTGACTCTATCTGGCTGGCTGTCTGACTGACTCTGTCTGGCTGACTGTCTGACTGACTGACTATCTGGCTGGCTGTCTGACTGACTATATCTGACTGACTGACTGACTATCTGGCTGGCTGTCTGACTGACTCTATCTGACTGACTGACTGACTGACTCTATCTGGCTGACTGTCTGACTGACTCTATCTGGCTGGCTGTCTGACTGACTCTATCTGGCTGGCTGTCTGGCTGACTGTCTGACTGACTGACTGACTCTATCTGGCTGACTCTATCTGGCTGGCTGTCTGACTGACTATCTGGCTGTCTGTCTGACCGACTCTATCTGGCTCGCTCTATCTGGCTGGCTGACTGATTGACTGACTCTATCTGGCTGGCTGTCTGACTGACTGTCTGTCTGACTGACTGACTATCTGGCTGGCTGTCTGACTGACTGGCTGTCTGACTGACTGACTGTCTGACTCTTTCTGGCTGGCTGTCTGACTGACTCTATCTGGCTGGCTGTCTGACTGACTATCTGGCTAGCTGTCTGACTGACTGACTGACTGACTGACTCTTTCTGGCTGGCTGTCTGACTGACTATCTGGCTGGCTGTCTGACTGACTGACTATCTGGCTAGCTGTCTGACTGACTGACTGACTGACTGACTGACTCTGTGGGTGTGTGGTTGTCTCTCTCTGATTGAATCTCATCACTGTCTCTGAATGCATATTTAGGTGTTATAATGCTAGTATTACCCATTGGGATGCTGATAGGTAAGAAATAAGATGGAGAAATGCCAAAACATATATTTTCTGTAACTATCCTTCCACACATTGTTAGATCCTTTGCTGAAATCATGCAGAAATAATTTGTGGATAAAACCATACCACGGGCAGATAAGAGAATAAAGCTAATTAAAAAAGATCATCCTTTAATGTTCTGCTAACATTAAATATGTTGTAATTTGAACGTCCTGTACTCACCTTGTAAACAACTACAAGCACAGCAAGAGAGAAGTGTTCACACATGTCCCCTATACTTTAATGGTGGTGTCCTCTGCTCTACAGCTGCATACTGCTGACCTCGGGGGTCAAGGCTCCACCTCCGACGTGGTCAAGTCCATCAGGAACAGCATCCAAAGCACCGGGCCCCTGACACAGAGCATCTAGACACACACACACACACACACACACACACACACACACACACACACACACACACACACACACACACACACACACCCTTACGTGCACACACACACACACACACACACACACCCTTACGTGCATACACACACACACACACACACACACCCTCATGTGCACACACACACACACACACACACACACACACACACACCCTTACGTGCATACACACACACACACACATAGCATGCACGCACGGACGCACACACATGCAGACACTCACACATACACACATACACACAAACAAAGACAAGCACACACACACACACCCTTATGTGCATAAGTGTTTGTGTGTGTGTGTACACACATAGCATGCACGCATGCACACGCACATACAGATACACACAAACAAAGACAAACACACATGCACGCTTATGTGCATTCACACACAGACACACACAAGCTAACACATACACACACATACACACGCACATGCCTGCAAATATATGCACGCATGTATACAGCAAAGAAGAATTAATAAGTATATACTGTATAAGGATTGTATCTCTCCTTGTGAGCCATCCTATACAACTACCGAGTGACCAATAAGGGCAAGCAGTTTGATAGTAAAGGAACAACATAGCAATATTGACTGCACTGAAAAACGTCTGTACACCTATGCAGTTGTTACAAAGTGTATTTTTAGGTCTGTAATATTTGTATAACAGAAAGTCAAAAGGCATGTTAAAATCCCTGCAATGACAGTTACTTAATAGTTAAATGTTGGGATTTCTTGTTTGGTATTAAGTGATGTTCTTGGTTGTATCTGTGAGCGTACACCACACAGATGTTTTTCTTTTTAATCTCATGTCATTACACGGCACCTGTTTCCCTTTATCACAATACAACTTCATTATACTGCTCATTTATCTCATGCAATGACTACTCCCCAACGCTGCAATCGATTTAAACGTCTATAATACATGTTCCACTCCAACTGTACCGTGTTTTATGCACAGCGGTCAAGCTATTGAATGTATTGGACCAAGTGCTCTGCCCACAGGACATCAATAAAGCATACTACCTCTGCCTAGATCAACCTTGTACCTTAGTGCTTTTTAGTCTCCAACACGCATACACACGCACATACATACACACGCAAGCACGCGCACGTCTGCACACACACACGCACGCACACACATGCAGACACATACACGTCTACGGAAAGCTGCCAGTGCCCTGCTTGCCCTCTAGGTGGCCACCATGTCCTTTCAGTGGTGTAACCTGTTCTGTCATTGTAGACATTGTTGCAGAAAGAGGTTGGAAGTCGAGGACATTTAAGTATTTCAAATGCATGGAGTTAACTTTCTAAGTGGAAGAGAAAGTATTCTAATATAATGTAGAATCCATATAAGATGCAGACTATTAATCTCTGATTGGACAATTTATCTTGAAACCTATAATTGAACATTTAAGTTGTGACACGTGTAATGAACATGTTAATAACATAAAACATTTGTGGGAAAAACAGTGTGTGTGTGTGTGTGTGTGGCTGTGTGAGTATGTGTGTGTGAGTGGGTGTGTGTGTGGCTGTGTGAGTATGTGTGTGTGAGTCGGTGTGTGTGTGTGTGAGTGGGTGTGTGTGAGTGGGTGGGTGCGTGTGAGTGTGTGTGTGGCTGTGTGAGTATGTGTGTGTGTGGCTGTGTGTGTGTGTGTGGCTGTGTGAGTATGTGCGTGTGTGGCTGTGTGAGTGTGTGTGTGTGTGGCTGTGTGAGTATGTGTGTGTGAGTCGGTGTGTGTGTGTGTGAGTGGGTGTGCTGCTGGAGGTCTGCAGGCCCCTCGCTCATTTAAAGTGTTTCATAACAAGGGAGTGATTGAGGTGAAGCAAACCAATTACCGCACCATCTGCTGTGTGTGTGTGTGTGTGTGTGTGTGTGTTTGCTGGGGTAGGGCCAGGGAATTGTCAGAGAGGATGTGAGGACATTGATTGTTGTTGTAATTGTTATTTTTGTTGTTTATTCGAAAAGCATCAGAAAGGGGTCCCATCATCACCCTACCAGCGACCTTTGACCTGCATCCGTTCTGTCGTCCTGTCATCTCCCCTCCTCCTCTTCCCTTCCACTCTAATCTCCACCAATCAAACTGCTGAACTACACTAAGCACTCACCATTCAATTAGTGGGTGTTGTTTTATGGAAATGCCTCAGGTCAATCTGGCATGCAAATATTGAGCCATAAAGTGTTGTCTCACAGTGAAGATGTGCGTGCAGGTGCCCAAGTCCGAATAGGTGCCCAACTGTGTATCATTCTGTGTGTGAGATGTGTGAGTGTGTGTGTGTGTGTGTGTGCATGTCTGGTGCCAGGCTCTGTCCCACATGGCCAAGGATCAAAGATAGGAGCCAATACCAGCACGGCTGAGACCGTCACCATCACCAGGAAATTACATCAATCCACCTAAACACAGCCTCTCCACTCAGCATGAGATGCTTTCATCAGCCACCCCCCCCCCCCCCATCTCCACTGGAGAATCTCTCTCTCTCTCTTTCTCTCTCTCTCTCTCTCTCTCTCTCTCTCTCTCTCTCTCTCTCTCTCTCTCTCTCTCTCTCTCTCTCTCTCTCTCTCTCTCTGTCTCTCTGTCTGTCTCTCTCTCTCTCTCTCTCGCTGTCTGTCTGTCTCTCTGTCTGTCTCTGTCTCTTTCTGTCTCTCTCTCTTTCACATGTTGTTTTGCCCTACACTCATTGCATCCCACCCTCTTTGCTCTGGTGGACACTATTCATGAATATGAGAGAGAGAGAGAGAGAGAGCGAGAGAGAGAGAGAGAGAGAGAGAGAGAGAGAGAGAGAGAGACAGAGAGAGAGAGAGAGAGAGAGAGAGACAGAGAGAGAGAGAGAGAGAGAGAGAGAGAGAGAGACAGAGAGAGAGAGAGAGAGACAGAGAGAGAGAGAGACAGAGAGAGAGAGAGAGAGAGAGAGACAGACAGACAGAGACAGAGAGAGAGAGAGAGAGAGAGAGAGAGAGAGAGAGAGGGGGGAGAGAGAGAGAGAGACAGAGAGAGAGAGAGAGGGGCAGGAGAAGCAGGAAGAGGACAGTAAGACGAGGAGTCAGCAGCAGGAGCTGGCAGAGGTCACTCCGAGTGTAATAACTGAGAAGAAATTATACACCGGC
Source organism: Lota lota (assembly GCA_026745465.1). Taxonomy (NCBI): domain Eukaryota; kingdom Metazoa; phylum Chordata; class Actinopteri; order Gadiformes; family Lotidae; genus Lota; species Lota lota. The sequence goes on along the minus strand of JACYXH010000627.1, from coordinate 621,309 downwards.
ACGCACACACACACACACACATACACACACACGCACGCACGCACGCACGCACACACACACACACACACACACACACACATACACACAGCTAGACAGCCAGGAACCAACCTGTGTATGCAACAGTGGATCATGTTGTGCTGCTTTCCCCAGATGCCTGCTGAGACACTAAAGGCTTGGACCAGTTGAGTAAGTACCTCTTCATCCACCCATACTTTGATTCAAAATCATCTGCATTCCAAAAAACAGACATGTCCTTAGCAGTACGTCACGAGTCCTGGCTTGGGAAAGTAGATATTGGTGGGAGGCAGTTGCGTTGGAAGATGTATAGCTTGCCATGTATTGACATTGCTAAACTGTTGACCTAGACTTTAAGCAAAGGTAATCTGTGTATTTTTATTGTTGTCAAAGTATATGGATGGATAAGGATATGGTCGTTTTATCATGAGATGGTGAGATTTGGGTTTCCTGTAAAGAACAGCGACAACGTGACAAGTGTATTATCCTCAACCTCAAGATGATATTTATGAAAGAGTTTGGTTGTTTTAAACAAAGAGCTGATTTCCAAAGGCTAACAGGCCTATGTAAATAAACACAACCATGTGTCAGCTGACTTTAACAGACCAGAAAACCCCATGCACCTGTGAATCTACCAGCATTCTACGCTGAATTAAGTGTGAAACGGGACACTGGGAGTTCAATGTGCCTCTTGGCCATGGTTACAGTCGAAGCAAAAACCGCACTGTTCTCAGGAATCAATTACATTTTCATTGCAAATTTAGGAGTTGATATCTAATTTCCATTTTGTATTAAAGAGAAATAGTGTAATAACTTAAGCAAAATGGTTTCTATTCAACGTAGAACAATGTTTGATTGCCGCTTTCAAACTGACTATAATGTGATTCATTTTAAGTTCACTAGCATTTTGTCGTCATTTGAATTCATTGAATTGAATTCATTTGACATAAAAAATATGTGTGTAGAGTGAACTTTTGTCACAACGTGACGCATACACAGAGACTGTAGCTGGAAAGAACGAGAGACCGCACACCAAGACAAAGGTCAACTAGAGGTCAATTTACATTAGCAGTGGATTCAAGCAGAATCATTTTGCTCTCAATGGTCCAATCAATGATTGTGGATTGTTCCCAGGGTTTAGTCCGCAGTGTTTTGGGTTGCCAGTGACTTTGAATGCGACCAGGGGTCCCTATAGTTGGTGGTTAATGAGGGTCTTAGGGCACAGTGTCTCCTTTCTGTACGTCTCGGTGAGCATGAGTCAGACGACCAGTTTAATGGTTAGTCTAGAGTCACATGACGATGATGATGGCCAACGCTGAGGTCAGTTTAAACTCTGTCTGTTTGGGCTGACCCTACACACACACACACACACACACACACACACACACACATACACACACACTACACACACACACACACACATACCCCACACACAAATTCATACACTACACACACACATACCCTACACACACACACACAAATTCATACACTACACACACACACACACACCCTACACACACACATACATACCCTACACACACACACACACACACACACACAAACACACATACCCTACACACACACACACACAAATTCATACACTACACACACACACATACCCTACACACACACATACCCTACACACACACACACACACACACACATACATACCCCACACACACAAATTCATACACTACACACACACATACCCTACACACACACACAAATTCATACACTACACACACACACACACACCCTACACACACACATACATACCCTACACACACACACACACACACACACACACACATACCCTACACACACACACACACAAATTCATACACTACACACACACACATACCCTACACCCACACACATACCCTACACACACACACACACACACAAACTCATACACTACACACACACACACACACATACATACACTACACAGACACACAAACTCATACACTACACACCCACACACACACACACAAACTCATACACGCAGACACACACACACACACACTACACACACACACACACATACACACACAAACTCATACACACACACACACACACACACACAAGCAAGCAAGCATGAGTACACACACAGACACACAGACACATGCACACGCATGCACACACACACCCACACGCACACACACAAACTCATACACACAGACACATACACACACACAGACACACACAAACACACACACACATACAGGCAGACACGCACACACAAACACACAAACACAGACACACACACATGCAGACCCAAACACACACACACACACGCATACACTCAGACACACAAAGGTTAAGTTCATAAGGCTCCAACAATGTTTGTGTGTACACTCAAGCTTTTGTGAACACATTGATTCTGGAGCCACAGAATCTATAGCCTGTTTGCAATCATTAACACGCTTCAAAAACTCCCTGTAAACACATTAACACGCACACAGAAACATATAAACACACACACACACACACACACACACTTCAAACGGGCCTCTCACTGGTAATCCTAGGATTAATGGGCTGCTCACGGCTGGTGGACTCATTTCTGCTAATCAGCATCACACGCTAACAGGAAGTCAACAGCCGCTGAACGGATGGTGTGCTGGACCCCCCCCCCCCCCCCCCCCCCCCCCCCCCCCCCCCCGCCAAAACTATACCAACTACAGTACTGGTACAGGCTGTACCATAACACTGTAGAACATAGAAACGTTTAGATAGAGCAGTACACCGATCCAGAACACTAGAACATAGAAACGTTTAGATAGAGCAGTCTACTGGAACCCTATGATTTATGCCTTATTCTCCTTAAGCTCTTCAGGCTCTCCTCTCTTCTCCTCTTCTCTCCTCTTTCCTTCTCTTCTCCTCTCCTCTCTTCTCCTCTCCTCTTCTCTCCTCTTTCCTTCTCTTCTCCTCTCCTCTCTTCTCCTCTCCTCTTCTCTCCTCTTTCCTTCTCTTCTCTCCTCTTTTCTTCTCTTCTCCTCTTCTCTCCTCTTTCCTTCTCTTCTCTCCTCTTTTCTTCTCTTCTCCTCTCCTCTCTTCTCTCTTCTTTTCTCCTCTTCTCCTCTCCTCTGTACTCCTTCCCTCTGGACTCCTCTCTCCTGCTGATATTTGTTGTTCTTCATTACATATCCCCTTCCAGGCACAATGGCGGTCTCCTTGGCAACAGACTCCTATCTGCCCAGCAATTTGACCATGACCTCCGCGAGCCCTTGGGAGAAGCTTGCCAACGCCACCGGCGGGTGGGAGCGGGACGCCCTGCTGGCGGTGGCTGAGGTGCTGGTCCTCGCCGCCATCTTGCTGATGGCGCTCCTTGGCAACGGGCTGGTCCTGGTGGTGTTGCTAAGGCGGAGACGGCATCACACTCCACTCCACCAGTTCATGCTTAACCTCTGTCTGGCCGACCTGGTGGTGGCCTTGTTCCAGGTGACCCCCCCCCCCCCCCACACACACACACACACATACATACATGCACACACACAAACACACACATACATACATGCACACACACACAAACACACACACACACACATACACGTACACAAACACATGGACACACACAAACACACAAGCAAACACAGACATTCACCCGTGCGAGCAAACACACACATACACACACACACACACACACACACACACACACACACACACACAAACACTCACTCACTCACACCACACTCTTCTTCGGCAGCTAGTATTTGTTAGTGTTTCGTGCTTTTATTCATATTTACTTGAGACCTGGTGATATAAATTGCCATCAAATTGAAAGAGTGTGTCAATCGTTACACTCAACTGCTTCATCTCTCCCTCCACCTCTTTATGCTTTCTGTGGGACCCCAAGGTGCTGCCTCAGCTGGTGTGGGACGCCAGGGGGAGCTTCCCCGGTCCAGACCTACTGTGCCGCTTGGTGAAATACCTCCAGGTCCTGGGAATGTTTGCCTCCTCCTACATGATCGTGGCCATGACCATGGACCGCCACTACGCCATCTGCTGCCCCCTGCAGGCCTACCGCGGCGCTGCCTTCCAGCGATGGAACACCTTCATCCTCTTGGCCTGGGGCCTGTCTCTGCTGCTCAGCCTGCCTCAGGTAGAGAGGGAGGGAGGGGGGGACAGAGAGACACAGAGGGGAGAGAGAGGGAGTTACAGAGAGAGAGAGGGAGAGACAGACAGACAGACAGACAGACAGACAGACAGACAGACAGACAGCGAGAGAGAGAGAGATGGGGAGGGGGAGGGGGAAGGAGACAGAGAGACACAGAGGGGTAGGGAGAGAGAGGGAGTTACAGAGAGAGAGAGGGAGAGGGAGAGGGAGAGAGGGAGTTACAGAGAGAGAGAGAGAGGGAGAGAGAGAGCGAGGGAGAGAGAGAGATGGGGAGAGAGAGAGGGAGAGAGAGAGAGAGAGGGAGAGAGAGAGGGAGAGAGAGATGGGGAGAGAGAGAGAGAGAGATGGGGAGGGGGAGAGAGAGCGAGAGAGAGGGAGAGAGAGATGGGGAGGGGGAGGGAGACAAACATGAAATGGATATGGAGAGAGACAGATAGATATAGACACATAAGACCAACAGCTTCCTGGAAATCTAGCTGACTTCCGCACTTTTTCTGAGTTGTGGTCTAGAACTCAATTTGTCAAGCTGTACCATTTTGTTGTGGAATTTAGGACTCACTTTAATATGTTATATAAAATGTAACTGTTCACAGTCTTCCTTCAATGTTATCTTCATATGATCCCTTTCCCTTTGACCTCTGAAACTCTCCCTTAGGTGTTCATCTTCTCACGTTCTGAGGTGGCTCCAGGGGTGTATGAGTGTTGGGGAACCTTTGCCGAATCGTGGGGGCTCAAGGCCTATGTGACCTGGATGACCTTGGCCATCTTCATCGTGCCTGTCCTCATCATCACCATCTGCCAGGTAACACCGCTTTACAAAACAATGCTATACTATACTATACTTACACCACATTACACTAACTACACTATACTACACCATACCACTTTACAAAACAATGCTATACTACACTATACTATACTTACACCACATTACACTAACTACACTATACTACACCACACCACTTTACAAAACAATGCTATACTATACTATACTTACACCTCATTACACTAACTACACTATACTACACCACACCACTTTACAAAACAATGCTATACTATACTATACTTACACCAAATTACACTAACTACACTATACTACACCACACCACTTTATAAAACAATGCTATACTATACTATACTATACTATACTTACACCACATTACACTAACTACACTATACTACACCACACCACTTTACAAAACAATGCTATACTACACTATACTATACTTACACCACATTACACTAACTACACTATACTACACCACACCACTTTACAAAACAATGCTATACTATACTATACTATACTTACACCACATTACACTAACTACACTATACTACACCACACCACTTTACAAAACAATGCTATACTACACTATACTATACTTACACCACATTACACTAACTACACTATACTACACCACACCACTTTACAAAACAAGACTATACTATACTACACTACACTATATTATACTACACTATACCACATCACTTTACAAAACAATACTATACTACACTATACCACACCACTTTACAAAGCAATACTATACTGCACTACATAACACTATACTATACTATACTATACTATACTATACTATAACACACTGCTTTAGAAAACCATACTATAGTATACTATGCTACATTATACTACACTATACTATACTATGCCACATCACACTACACCGCTTTACAAAATAATACTATACTATACTACACTATACCACACCACACCACTTTACAAAACAATACTATACTATACTACACTATACCACACCACACCGCTTTAAAAAACAATACCATACTACATCACACTGCACTATACTACATTACACTATATGACACTACACTACTCTACACTATACTACACTACACTATACTACACTACACTTCACTATACTACACCATTCTACACTACACTTCACTATACTACACTATTCTACACTACACTTCACTATTCTACACAATAGTGGACAATTAAGATTATTATTTTTGTACATGACCTTATTTTTAACGAGGCATTTATTTAGGTGGTGCCTCATTGCCACTGCTCAAATAAATGTCATTTTTCCCAGTTCCTTGAATATTTTTCTTTGACTCAGTCAACTTTTCCATTATGGAGTTCCAACAGTTGCCCCTGCTTTGGGGGTATAATCGTGCTCTTACTCTGCTCACGCTCTTACTGATGCTCTTACTGATGCTCTTACTGTGCTCACGCTCTTACTGTGCTCACGCTCTTACTCTGCTCTTACTCTGCTGACGCTCTTACTCTGCTCACGCTCTTACTCTGCTCACGCTCTTACTGACGCTCTTACTCTGCTCACGCTCTTACTCTGCTGATGCTCTTACTCTGCTCACGCTCTTACTCTGCTCACGCTCTTACTCACGCTCTTACTCTGCTGACGCTCTTACTCTGCTCACGCTCTTACTCTGCTCACGCTCTTACTCTGCTCACGCTCTTACTCTGCTGACGCTCTTACTCTGCTCACGCTCTTACTCTGCTCACGCTCTTACTCTGCTCACGCTCTTACTCTGCTGACGCTCTTACTCTGCTCACGCTCTTACTGACGCTCTTACTCTGCTCACGCTCTTACTCTGCTCACGCTCTTACTGACGCTCTTACTCTGCTCACGCTCTTACTCTGCTCACGCTCTTACTCTGCTCACGCTCTTACTCTGCTCACGCTCTTACTGATGCTCTTACTCTGCTGACGCTCTTACTGATGCTCTTACTCTGCTGACGCTCTTACTCTGCTGACGCTCTTACTCTGCTCTTACTCTGCTGACGCTCTTACTCTGCTCTTACTCTGCTCACGCTCTTACGTTACTGCCCACGTCATGTAGGTGAGGATCTTCCAGGAGATCCACAACAGCCTGTATCTCAACTCGGAGCGTCGCCTCTCCCCAGTCTCACTGCCCCCCTCCAGACGGGACAGCCAGAGGGGTGGGGTGGGACGATCCAGCCTGTCTTTATTCGCCCTCAGTCACCATGGGAATAAAATCACCTCACGTACGGAATCGTCAAATCAGCAACTGCCCATGTGTCCCCTGAGATCCAAAAGCTTCCCCATGTCTCATTCTGATGACCACACCAGCGCTGATGCACAACCAGGTTACAGGACACACTAGCACACTTGGCTGCCATAACTGACCTGTTTGCATCGGTTGTTGAGCACTGTCACGTATTCCCTCAGGTGATCTGCACCCAGCGCTCTCTATCATCAGCTCCGAATCCCCCAGCTGGACCCCTGGTCTAGAGCCCAGGCGGGCCCCCGCGCCAGCCTTCAGAGGGAGAGGGGTATCTGCATCCATGTCCAAGACGGTCAGGATGACCCTGGTCATAGTGCTGGTCTACTCTGTCTGCTGGGCCCCCTTCTTCAGTGTCCAGCTGTGGGCGGCATGGGCCACTGATCCCCCGCAGAGTACACACACAAACACACAAACGCACACATACATATACACACGTCTGCTCTGTTCTTAAAGATGTACACATTTCTGCTCTGTGATTGAACATTTACTTTTAGGGCATTTAGCAGACGCTTTTATCCAAAGCGACTTACAGTAAGTACATTTGTCAGAAGAAAGAGAAACGACAATACATCGCTGTCGGTACAGTAAGGATGTTCATAGAACCAGTGCAAAGCACTTACAATTGCTAGTTTAACCCATTCCCCGTATACAACAACGATAGCTAGGATAAGATGCTACACAATGCTAAGTACCATTTTCAAGTGCCAGGATGTACAAACATACAATAAGTGAGTACATTAAGTGCCAGGGCGTACAAATATTAAATAAGTGTTTAAGAGGGGTGTTTTAGGAGAGTAAGGGAGGAGGGGGGTAAGGAGGGAGGTTATGCAGAGTCCAAGTGAACTCTGAACAAGTGAGTCTCTTGCGGAAGCTGGTGAGCGACTCTGCAGTCCTGACATCGGCAGGAAGTTCATTCCACCATTGGGGTGCCAAAACAGAGAAGAGTTGTGACTTTGTTGTGCGATCTTTGCGTGCTCTTAGCGATGGCGGTGCCAGGCGTCCAGCTGAGGTAGTTGAGCAGGGTGCTCGGCTGGGCTGTGCGGTCTGACTAACGCTTGGAGGTAGGCAGGGGCAGTTCCGTTGACCGCCTTGTAGGCCAGTACCATTGTCTTGAATCTGATGCGAGCTACTACAGGGAGCCAGTGGAGGTCACGGAAGAGGGGGGGGGTCACATGGGAGAATCTCGGTAGGTTGAACACGAGGCGTGCTGCAGCGTTCTGGATCCGCTGCTAAGGTTTGATCCCGGAGGCAGGGAGCCCAGCCAGGAGCGAGGGGCAGTAGTCGAGGCGGGAGATGACGAGCGCTTGGACCAAGAGCTGAGCTGCTCCCCTGGTGAGGAAGGGCCGGATCCTGCGGATGTTGTAGAATGCAGGACTGGGCCACCGCGGTGATGCTGGCGGTGCATCATAGCTGATTGCCCAGTACCACACCGAGGTTCCTCGCGGTTGGTGATGGAGATACCGCAATGGCCTCGACAGTGACCGATAAGTCCATGTGAGCCACCACTACTGGTAGATACCGGTACCAAGTCTCTTACAAAACGACTAGGTACCTCGCCTCTAGCCCTCAGCTACACGTAAGCAGAGCTTGTTTCATTGGCTTGAACCTAAAACCAAGGATACAGTTTTTGCCTAAACACATCTGGAATGACCTATTCTGGGTCAGAATATTCACCTATATTATCGTTTTCAAAGTGTGTGTGTGTGTGTGTGTGTGTGTGTGTGTGTGTGTGTGTGTGTGTGTGTGTGTGTGTGTGTGTGTGTGTGTGTGTGTGTGTAGGTGCCGTGTTCACGCTGCTGATGTTGCTGGCCAGTCTCAACTCGTGCACCAACCCGTGGATCTACTCCGCCTTCTCCAGCAGCGTGTCCCCGGAGCTGAGGCTGCTGCTGCTCTGCCGAGGGGCCCGGCGACGAGGCTCCTACCCCAACGACTCCACATCCACGCACACCTCCACCTCCTGAGGCTCCTCCACCTCCTGAGGCGGCTCCACCGCCACGCACACCTCCACCTCCTGAGGCTCCTCCACCTCCTGAGGCGGCTCCACCTCCTGAGGCTCCTCCACCTCCTGAGGCTCCTCCACCTCCTGAGGCGGCTCCACCTCCTGAGGCGGCTCCACCTCCTGAGGCGGCTCCACCTCCTGAGGCTCCTCCACCTCCTGAGGCGGCTCCACCGCCACGCACACCTCCACCTCCTGAGGCTCCTCCACCTCCTGAGGCAGCTCCACCGCCACGCACACCTCCACCTCCTGAGGCTCCTCCACCTCCTGAGGTGGCTCCACCGCCACGCACACCTCCACCTCCTGAGGCTCCTCCACCTCCTGAGGCGGCTCCACCTCCTGAGGCTCCTCCACCTCCTGAGGCTCCTCCACCTCCTGAGGCGGCTCCACCTCCTGAGGCGGCTCCACCTCCTGAGGCTCCTCCACCTCCTGAGGCGGCTCCACCGCCACGCACACCTCCACCTCCTGAGGCTCCTCCACCTCCTGAGGCAGCTCCACCGCCACGCACACCTCCACCTCCTGAGGCTCCTCCACCTCCTGAGGTGGCTCCACCGCCACGCACACCTCCACCTCCTGAGGCTCCTCCACCTCCTGAGGCGGCTCCACCGCCACGCACACCTCCACCTCCTGAGGCGGCTCCACCGCCACGCACACCTCCACCTCCTGAGGCTGCTCCACCTCCTGAGGCTCCTCCACCTCCTGAGGCGGCTCCACCTCCTGAGGCGGCTCCACCTCCTGAGGCTGCTCCACCTCCTGAGGCTCCTCCACCTCCTGAGGTGGCTCCACCTCCTGAGGCTCCTCCACCTCCTGAGGCGGCTCCACCTCCTGAGGCTCCTCCACCTCCTGAGGCTCCTCCACCTCCTGAGGCGGCTCCACCTCCTGAGGCTCCTCCACCTCCTGAGGCGGCTCCACCTCCTGAGGCGGCTCCACCTCCTGAGGCTGCTCCACCTCCTGAGGCTCCTCCACCTCCTGAGGCTCCTCCACCTCCTGAGGTGGCTCCACCGCCACGCACACCTCCACCTCCTGAGGCTCCTCCACCTCCTGAGGCTGCTCCACCTCCTGAGGCTCCTCCACCTCCTGAGGCGGCGCCACCTCCTGAGGCGGCTCCACCTCCTGAGGCGGCTCCACCTCCTGAGGCTGCCACCCCCATGTGCCATGCCCATCGGGTTACCAGCGGCCAAATGCCCCCCTTTCCCGCTGCAGTCTGCTCTGTATTTCATATCATTATATCGAATTCACGTCATTTAACTAATGAAACCGATTAAGTTTAGTTGAGATACTAGATTTCATATATTAGGTTAATTGTATTAATTCTACTGTAAACAAATGTAAATAAGTTACTCTACTCTTTGTTTGCATTGTTGCCATATTTGAAAGATGAATCGATTTATGTTTTCCGTCACACTTTCGACAAAGAAAATGAACCTAAAACAGAATGCCTTAAAAAACGGTTTATTCTGTCTCTCATTCATCATCTCAAAGTCCTACAAACAAAACGTTACACATACTTAAACATACATACAGTGCAGCTAAAATACATCCACTAAAAAAAGGACCTAAATTCCACATTCTCGTATTTGTTCTCTTCAAAACAAAACAAAATGTTGCTGCAGCAAAGTACCCTTTTTCATAGCCATTTCATAGTCATTTTCATGGTTTTATCCTAAGATGTATCCCTTCATATCACAGCCATCTTAAGTACAACAAAACATACACAATAAAAAGGCATTACAACTCAATGCATGCTGTTTTTGCACCGATATTGTTTTACAAGCTCAAGAACGAGAGCCGTATGCAGATGGCTCTATCCCCATATTTAACATCCGGCAGTATATTGATATCGATTGAGAGTTAAACTGCTCAAACTGTAGAGTTCCAGTCAGTTAATTCAGCATAGCAGAGATATAGAGGGTATTCTGTTGACTATACACTTCTGGCAGTAAGAGGGCACCAAATTTACTTTTAGTAATTTATAAAAACAACCAACGTAATCAGTTAGAAAATTTGTATTAAAGCGTATACTTTTTTTTTTTAAAAGGGGACAGGGAACGACACTTTGTCCGAAACGCATGAACTATAAAAAGTCATTAAATCATTTAGTCATATTTCTTACCCAAAAATACTGTGGCACACATTGCAAAAATATACATTTTTGAGTAAATAAACATGCTTGTCATTTATATAGAAATGAATGAACCAGAATAGTTGTTAAATCCATTATATCAGATGGTTGACCAAAGCACAGTTGTGTTTCATTCCAAAAAGGTAAACGTTCAATTATAGTACTACAGTACTTCATATTACTACATACTAAATATTCATGGGAAGTTGAAAACATGTATCTTGCGCTTCAGATAATACAGGTTATGTTTTGTATATTACACTATAATTTGTCAGATTGTCATTTTACAGTGGGTCTAAATCGATGAAAAGGTTTTGAAGTAAAACAAAAGCAGTTAAAGATACAGTTATACGGTATTAGGACTCGCTAATTGAAACTACGTAGTTGTTCAGTATACGATTTTAATTTGGCACTGTGGCTATTTAGGTTTATGTACACACACGTGTGAATCTCGCTGAATAGAAAAATGAATGTCAGCCTCTTTAGTGGCACAGAGCACTTTCTTCCTCTCATCGTCGGAGGGTTTTTAGGTGTTTTGCTCGGCTGGGTGTGTAAAGACAGCGTGACATTAGCATCCTTAGCTTAAGGCCAGCAGACAACCAACTACTTTGAATAAAAATCTAAAAACACTACTTTATGTGACAAATAACCATTTGTTTCCTCGTTGCAGAAATGTTAATATTGGCAGGGTTTCTACTAATACTGTTGGCGCTCATTTGTTCTTTCTGGTCTGTGAATTCATTGATTTCAGCCAAGCGAGGACCTCGACAGTTACGGCTCTGACCATCTTAAAGCTGACTGGCGTGTTGGCACAGACTAGATGATGAATGCAACCGGGTGTAAGCTCCATCACCGTACTGCAGGGTACTCACCGACCCCCTCGCGCTTTCCCACACACCGCTGCATTGGATCAACAACGCCAGGGCTTTAGTTGAACAAAGCAGGCCTGCGACTCGCGTCACTAAACTAAAGGCTTACCAACCTAACAAAGTCCATGACTAGATTGTACCCTGTCCAACGTTCAGCCGCGTTCAGGGCCTGTGATCGCCAATCGAAATGCTGCTTTAGTTCTATCAGCCTTTAGCATGGCTTGCTGGGAGAGCTACTGGATATCTAACAAGTTGATGTTGTGAATGGTGGAGTGATCCTCAGAGCGTGGGCTACCATACTACATCTGGGCACATCTTCCAGCACTGCATCGGATACACACTGCACATCTCTGGTCCCGAGTCTCTCCTGCCATCGTGCAGAGTTCAGCCTTTATTTTGTGATCTGTGAGCACGAAATTCTTTATGTGTGCGTGTGTACGTGTGTGTGCGTGCGTGTGTATGTGTGCGTGTGTGTGCGTGCGTGCGTGCGTGTGCGTGCGTGCGTGTGTGCGCTCATCACACATTGTCCTCGTCCATCTTGGCCACGTCCTTCAGTGAGGCGGCGGGCGGCGCTGCTCTCTCCTCGTTGCCATTGGCTCCTTCCTTGGACGGGGACGGCGGGGCCAACATGGCGGTGAGCTCCTCCTGGGGCTGGTCCCTGGCCTCCCTCTCCTCCTGCTTCTTCTCCTTGGCCAGCAGGTGGTAGTTGAGGCCCATGCCCAGGAAGAGGAACACGCTGGCCAGCACCAGGATGGCCCCAGACGTGATGTACGTGTAGTCGTAGTGTTCGTAGTAGTTGTAGAAGCTGCCTGTAGGGGGCGCAAAACATCACAACATCCTTTAAACGTCATCATAACAACATATCCTAATTAATTATGATGCAGTTCAAAACCTCAAGACATTGGATTAGGACTGGATTTAGATAGCACTGGAAAAACTAATTCTTTTATTTCCCAATAAAATGTATACTATGTTTTAATTGAATAAACCCATAATCACACAGCACTGGATGCAACATGTCACACATCCAGTCTCCGCCTCGTATCCTTTGCATCGACGACACGGCGCGCACACACGTGTGAACGCACACACACACACACACACGTGTGAACGCACACACACACGTGTGAACGCACACACACACACGTGTGAACGCACACACACACACACACACACACGTGTGAACGCACACACACACACACACGTGTGAACGCACACACACACACACACGTGTGAACGCACACACACACACACACACACACGTGTGAACGCACACACACACACACACACACACGTGTGAACGCACACACACACGTGTGAACGCACACACACACACACACACACACACGTGTGAACGCACACACACACACACACACACGTGTGAACGCACACACACACACACACACACACACACACACACACGTGTGAACGCACAACGTCCCCGGACGCCGGCTCATCCCTCACCCGTCAGCGGCGGTCCGAGCAGCACGGGCGCACACTCCACGATGGTGACCAGCCCCACGGCGGAGGAGAAGCGCCGGGCCCCCACCAGGTCCATCAGGGTCTCGAACAGCACCGAGCTCAGCCAGCCGAACGCAAAGCCGAAGAAGACGGCGTACACCACGAAGCCCGTGTAGTCCTCGGCCAGCGGCGCCAGCAGGTGGCACACGCCGTTGTAGAGCACGGCGGCCGCGAAGAAGTACTGGATCCTGGGGCGCACCCAGCGGGTGTTGGCCAGCAGCCCCATGGAGGGCCGCGCGAACATGTCCACGAAGGCCAGCACCGACAGCAGGAAGGCCGCCTTGTCCTTGCTGATGTCCTTGCTCTTGGCGAAGTTGGTGAGGAAGACGAGGGGCGCGAATAGGCCGAAGAACATCACCACATTGCCCATAAGGTAGAGCAGGAAGCCGCGGTGCTGGAACAGCGTCAGGTCGATGAAGGAGTTGATGGTCTGCAGCGCCGTCTTCTTGGGCCGCACCGCGCCCTCCGGCCCCGCCCGGCCCTGGAGCGGCTCGGGGCCGGGCGGGGCCGGGGGCGGGGCCGGGGGCGGGAGCTTGGGCCCGAGGGGCCGCATGAGGGAGCCCGCCACGCAGCAGTTGAACAGGAGACCCCCGAGGATGAGGAAGCTGCCCCTCCAGCCGAACTGGTCGAAGAGCCAGGAGTTGAGGGGGGCCAGCGTGGACAGGAAGACGGGGCTGCCCGCCATGGCGATGCCGTTAGCGACGGGCCGGCGCTTCAAGAAGTACTTTCCGATCATGGTGAGCGCCGGGTTCAGGTTGAAGGCCAGGCCCAAGCCTGGAGACAACACAGCCTTACAGGGGGGGGTACCTTCAGGCTACTCAGTACTATGGTTATTCATGTAGCAGACTCATCCTCAGCCTTACAGGGGGGGGTACCTTCAGGCTACTCAGTACTATGGTTATTCATGTAGCAGACTCATCCTCAGCCTTACAGGGGGGGGTACCTACAGGCTACTCAGTACTATGGTTATTCATGTAGCAGACTCATCCTCAGCCTTACAGGGGGGGGTACCTTCAGGCTACTCAGTACTATGGTTATTCATGTAGCAGACTCATCCTCAGCCTTACAGGGGGGGGTACCTTCAGGCTACTCAGTACTATGGTTATTCATGTAGCAGACTCATCCTCAGCCTTACAGGGGGGGGTACCTTCAGGCTACTCAGTACTATGGTTATTCATGTAGCAGACTCATCCTCAGCCTTACAGGGGGGGGGTACCTTCAGGCTACTCAGTACTATGGTTATTCATGTAGCAGACTCATCCTCAGCCTTACAGGGGGGGGTACCTTCAGGCTACTCAGTACTATGGTTATTCATGTAGCAGACTCATCCTCAGCCTTACAGGGGGGGGTACCTTCAGGCTACTCAGTACTATGGTTATTCATGTAGCAGACTCATCCTCAGCCTTACAGGGGGGGGTACCTTCAGGCTACTCAGTACTATGGTTATTCATGTAGCAGACTCATCCTCAGCCTTACAGGGGACAGGAATCTTGCTCAAGGATGCACAGGGAGATTGGGAATATTGGGAATACATAGCCTATTGGCTGCTAACCCTGACCCCTAACCCGACTTTAAACGAATATAAAACAATACAAAATATGAAAACCTATTTTCTATCACATGGCCTGGAGAATATAACGTAGTGTTTAAACATGAAGTCACTAAAGTTGTAGCTGCTGCAGACTGACCTCCTATCACGCCGATGAAGAAGTAGAGCTGGGCCACCGTGTTGCAGAAGGAGGCTAAGATCAGCCCCGTCCCCGCCAGACATCCTCCCAGCATGATGATTGGTCGACTGCCAAATCTATTTACCAGGATACTGCTGATTGGACCTGGAAAGGGAGGGGGGGATTGATATTAATAATGCAGTATAGTTTATACATTTTAACAATCCAACTAAATATACTCCTAAAAATAATAAAGGGAACGTTACATTGTGTTGTTTAAGTGTTCCCTTTTTTTGAGCAGTATATATTCATCCAACAAAATGAGTGAGTAGAAACACCCTTCCCAGCTAGGGACCACAAGAGGGCGCCCTAGTACCAAAGATGAAACAGACAGAGGGTCCACTGTGTGTGAGGGCAGTTGGCATTGCAGGACACAAGAAAAGGCTGGAAGGACACAGAGCCAGAGGAAAGCGTAGAGAATTACACGTGGAGGAACAGATGCAAATAATCACACTGAGAGGAGGGGGGGGCGGCACACACACAGTTCCACGTGTCCAGAAAGAAATGGGAAAGCACTGCCAGAAGAACTGCCAGATCTCCAGGCATCCACAAAGATCCACAGTGACACTGGCTCAGCAGCCAGACAACACAAAGCCTGTGGTGGACAAAGACAAAGAAACAGAAACAAAAGGAGCTTTGCTGTCCTTGGGGCCCCAACAGTTGAGCGTGGCGAGTTTGCGAGTGGAAAGTATACATGCTTGGCTCGCGCTTCAGACATTTACATAGGAGGAGCCAGGAGCCATGAGGGGAGGAGCCAGGAGCCATGAGGGGAGGAGCCAGGAGCCATGAGGGGAGGAGCCAGGAGCCACGAGGGGAGGAGCCAGGAGCCATGAGGGGAGGAGCCAGGAGCCATGAGGGGAGGAGCCAGGAGCCAGGAGCCATGAGGGGAGGAGCCAGGAGCCATGAGGGGAGGAGCCAGGAGCCATGAGGGGAGGAGCCAGGAGCCACGAGGGGAATACCAGGACACCCTGGTCTGCCGTTGAAGCTCTGCACCGACCCCAACTAGCACGGACAGCCTTGTGTTCATGAATGCACACACACCCACCCCCACACCCCCGCCCCCACAGGTTGAATTCCTTTCAGACAGGGTGCCAGCATGGATCTCAGAGAGTGCATTGTGGGGGACAAAGGCCTGTGTGATTGTGTTTCCCCGGTGGGAGTGTGAAAGAGAACCAGCCCCAGTGAATGAAAGGGGACAGCGTATGTGGAGCAACTGTGGCAGGCATGCTAGCATCAAACACATGTATACACACATGAAAAGGCCGGCAGAGGACATGGATTGGGGGGCATTTGTTAGGGCCATTCTTGCCAGAATTCTTTTTTTTTTTTAACGATAAATGGAATCAGTGTGCACACACACACACACACACCCCCCCCCCTCCGGCATCAATGTTAAAATAATAACAAATGAATGTGATGCTTTCTAATAATCATTGTGAAGACCCCATCTTAAGTGTCGTATTCCTCGAGCATCAGTTAGAGCAGCCTGGGCTGAACCAGTGGCTCAACGGGAGCATCCAGTAGAGCGTGGAGCTGTAACCAACACCCCAGCCACAAAACCCTCCTGACAGCTTCCTGACAGCAGGACCATGGGCCACACCTTGCACGCTAAAGTATGCATTCAGGTAAAGATCCTCCCCAGAAATACCAGCTTGCTCTGTTGCACGGGAGAAGGCTGAGACGATGATTATGAAGCTGATTGAGACAATAGTAATGCATAGTAATAGAAAGTAATTAACCTTGCAAGGTAGCAGTATAAACTGGATTCAGTGGCCCTTGTCTGATCTCATTATCTTCAGCGAACACTGTGGATAATGGTACAGACCCTACTATCCTCTAGCAGGGCTGCTTGCCTGACTACTCTGGTGTATTCTAATGCTATAATAGCTTGTAGTGGTTTATATGAAAGAAGCGAAACAGCAATCTGTTCCTATTGCCACCCCTAATGAACCCACCAGGGGTCAAATGCTCTTCTTCTAAGAACAATTGTTTGGCAGACCAACGCTCACCTTCAATGAACTAGACTTGCATTGTTGCCATAGCGATACGTTCTGCTGACCGAGGGCAATCTGTGACTTGTTTTGGGTTTTTGTACAACACTAGCGGTCTAAAGTACAGTTGACTCGCTGTTTGTTGGTGGTCTCTTAGAGGGACAGCTACAGTACTTGATCTTTCAGTCCCAATTCAAACATGGCTGCTCCCCTTGACCTCTGACCTTTTCCTGGCATTACTGCCATTTCCTGCACAGGGTCACTTTTTGTATTGCTGACCC
>JACYXH010000627.1:518644-598644 GCA_026745465.1 Lota lota | reverse complement strand
CGGTGCTGTGATTGGTTCACAACACCACCAATCGGTGCTGTGATTGGTTCACACCACCACCAATCGGTGCTGTGATTGGTTCACACCACCACCAATCGGTGCTGTGATTGGTGCATATATAACATATAATTAGACTAGTAAGCTGACTACTAAAAACACGCTTAATAGATTTAGTTTTTAAACCAAACAAAAGCAGATGAATGCATAACGTAAGCTATACTGTGAAGGAGTTCAATAGGCAGAAACTTGCATACTTGCATGTTCGATCAGGCAATTGTACTTCCTAATGTCACGTGTGCTATGCTGCAATGTATTAAATGTTTTCATCCACACATTAACACACATAGCTGATATTGTTAGAATGAAATATCAAAGTATAACTAAAGTTTATCAAAATGTAGGTGAGTGTAGGGCAAGCAAATTAACTATTAATGGCAGTGGTTGTAGTAGTGTGTGGACTATTATCTACAAACAAGGCTATGAATCGCAGTATATAGTATCTCCATGGAGGTCTTAGTGTTAAATACCTACATATTTTGTGTGTGTGTGTGTGTGTGTGTGTGTGTGTGTGTGTGTGTGTGTGTGTGTGTGTGTGTGTGTGTGTGTGTGTGTGTGTGTGTGTGTGTGTGTGTGTGTGTGTGTGTGTGTGTGTGTGTGTGTGTAACTGATGACGCCCTTGTCTTGAGTGGATGACACAACAAGACTCACACTTGTATTGCTTATTTAGTTTTATATGTTATATATATATATATAAGTTATGGCATACCATAACATTGGATTGATTCGTTGTGTGTGTATACGGACGGCAACACACACAGTGATATCGCCATGATGAATTCACTTTGACGTTAATATCCCGCCTTTTTTGTTTAGCTCATTGAGGGACAATGTATTTGTTATTAGTCCTGTTTACACATTGGACAATGTTTCACACATACAGTATCTCACAAAAGTGAGTACACCCCTCACATTTAGAGTATATCTTTTCATGTGACAACACTGAAGAAATGACACTTTGCTACAATGTAAAGTAGTGTACAGCTTGTATAACAGTGTAAATTTGCTGTCCCCTCAAAATAACTCAACACACAGCCATTAATGTCTAAACCGCTGGCAACAAAAGTGAGTACACCCCTAAGTGAAAATGTCCAAATTGGGCCCAATTAGCCATTTTCCCTCCCCGGTGTCATGTGACTCGTTAGTGTTACAAGGTCTCGGGTGTAAATGGGGAGCAGGTGTGTTAAATTTGGTGTCATCGCTCTCACACTCCCTCATGCTGGTCACTGGAAGTTCAACATGGCACCTCATGGCAAAGAACTCTCTGAGGATCTGAAAAAAAGAATTGTTGCTCTACATAAAGATGGCCTGGGCTATAAGAAGATTGCCAAGACCCTGAAACTGAGCTGCAGCACGGTGGCCAAGACCATACAGCGGTTTAACAGGACAGGTTCCACTCAGAACAGGCCTCACCATGGTCGACCAAAGAAGTTGAGTGCACGTGCTCAGCGTCATATCCAGAGGTTATCTTTGGGAAATAGACGTATGAGTGCTGCCAGCATTGCTGCAGAGGTTGAAGGGGTGGGGGGTCAGCCTGTCAGTGCTCAGACCATACGCCGCACACTGCATCAAATTGGTCTGCATGGCTGTCGTCCCAGAAAGAAGCCTCTTCTAAAGAGGATGCACAAGAAAGCCCACAAACAGTTTGCTGAAGACAAGCAGACTAAGGACATGGATTACTGGAACCATGTCCTGTGGTCTGATGAGACCAAGATAAACTTATTTGGTTCAGATGGTGTCAAGCGTGTGTGGCGGCAACCAGGTGAGGAGTACAAAGACAAGTGTGTCTTGCCTACAGTCAAGCATGGTGGTGGGAGTGTCATGGCCTGGGTCTGCATGAGTGCTGCCGGCACTGGGGAGCTACAGTTCATTGAGGGAACCATGAATGCCAACATGTACTGACATACTGAAGCAGAGCATGATCCCCTCCCTTCGGAGACTGGGCCGCAGGGCAGTATTCCAACATGATAACGATCCCAAACACACCTCCAAGACGACCACTGCCTTGCTAAAGAAGCTGAGGATAAAGGTGATGGACTGGCCAAGCATGTCTCCAGACCTAAACCCTATTGAGCATCTGTGGGGCATCCTCAAACGGAAGGTGGAGAAGTGCAAGGTCTCTAACATCCACCAGCTCTGTGATGTCATCATGGAGGAGTAGAAGAGGACTCCAGTGGCAACCTGTGAAGCTCTGGTGAACTCCATGCCCAAGAGGGTTAAGGCAGTACTGGAAAATGATGGTGGCCACACAAAATATTGACACTTTGGGCCCAATTTGGACATTTTCACTTAGGGGTTTTGTTATCAGCGGTTTAGACATTAATGGCTGTGTGTTGAGTTATTTTGAGGGGACAGCAAATGTACACTGTTATACAAGCTCTACACTCACTACTTTACATTGTAGCAAAGTGTCATTTCTTCAGTGTTGTCACATGAAAAGATATACTCAAATATTTACAAAAATGTGAGGGGTGTACTCACTTTTGTGAGATACTGTATGTTGTAGTTTGGTGGTAGCAGGTGTACTATGTAGAGGTGACAGGTAGGTATGTAGTAGTTTGGTGGTAGCAGGTGTTCTGTGTAGAGGTGACAGGTACATACAGGTATGTAGTAGTTTGGTGGTAGCAGGTGTACTGTGTAGAGGTGACAGGTACATACAGGTATGTAGTAGTTTGGTGGTAGCAGGTGTACTGTGTAGAGGTGGCAGGTACATACAGGTATGTAGTAGTTTGGTGGTAGCAGGTGTACTGTGTAGAGGTGACAGGTACATACAGGTATGTAGTAGTTTGGTGGTAGCAGGTGTTCTGTGTAGAGGTGACAGGTACATACAGGTATGTAGTAGTTTGGTGGTAGCAGGTGTACTGTGTAGAGGTGGCAGGTACATACAGGTATGTAGTAGTTTGGTGGTAGCAGGTGTACTGTGTAGAGGTGATAGGTACATACAGGTATGTAGTAGTTTGGTGGTAGCAGGTGTACTGTGTAGAGGTGGCAGGTACATATGTTTTTATGTGCTGTGGCATAAGTGATGCATTGTTTGATGCAGTTTTACTGTCTTACTTGGGGCGGCCTGCCTGGCCTGATATGGGTTTAGAAAGTACCTATAAAAACACCAGCTAGTAGAATAGCTGATGTTGGCAGAAGTATACCAGCTGGGGTTCATGTGAGGACAGAACACCAGCTGGGGTTCATGTGAGGACAGAACACCAGCTGGGGTTCATGTGAGGACAGAACACCAGCTGGGGTTCATGTGAGGACAAAATTGAGCGTAGAATAGGTGATGTCAGCAGAATGAATAATTCATAAAGGGCGTGGAATGGTCAAGGTCATATCTTACTCTATAAAAAGGCCTACCCAAGGTAGGAATAGCGAGGAAATCCTAGCCACGGGGGCTCCATGAAGGACGTCCACCTAAACTTCGGAGAAGGAAAGACTTAGAAAGAATTTCGAAAATAGGAGAAGAGTGTTTCTTCTCAAAATCTTCTATCAGACCCGCATTCTCACCAGAAGCTAGCCTTGACCGCCCACTCTCCGAAGAGAGGATTCCTCCCATAGCCCTAAGGGCTATGAAGGCTTACAGCTGCGGGGTCACAGAAGAATTACGAACAGAAAAAACTAATATAACTTTTTCGGCCATGTTTCAGAAAGGGATTTTTTTCCCTTTCTCCCGTGGAATTGATACTACTCCACAAGTAAGCAATATGTGTGATCGTTGTTTTAATATTTTCTTTGGATTGCTTATTGAAAGCATCTTTTATATCAAAATATTCTTTGCCATATTACTTTTTACTGATGGTTTTTTGAGCTTTTTGCAATGTTCCACCCTGTAATCTAGCAAATAAAATCATTTTAACCTTTGTTCGGCCGACGTGGTGGTAGCAGGTGTACTGTGTAGAGGTGACAGGTACATATAGGTACAGTATGAAGTAGTTTGGTGGTAGCAGGTGTTCTGTGTAGAGGTGGCAGGTACATACAGGTATGTAGTAGTTTGGTGGTAGCAGGTGTACTGTGTAGAGGTGATAGGTACATATAGGTACAGTATGAAGTAGTTTGGTGGTAGCAGGTGTTCTGTGTAGAGGTGATAGGTACATACAGGTATGTAGTAGTTTGGTGGTAGCAGGTGTTCTGTGTAGAGGTGGCAGGTACATACAGGTATGTAGTAGTTTGGTGGTAGCAGGTGTACTGTGTAGAGGTGGCAGGTACATACAGGTATGTAGTAGTTTGGTGGTAGCAGGTGTACTGTGTAGAGGTGGCAGGTACATACAGGTATGTAGTAGTTTGGTGGTAGCAGGTGTACTGTGTAGAGGTGGCAGGTACATACAGGTATGTAGTAGTTTGGTGGTAGCAGGTGTACTGTGTAGAGGTGATAGGTACATACAGGTATGTAGTAGTTTGGTGGTAGCAGGTGTACTGTGTAGAGGTGATAGGTACATACAGGTATGTAGTAGTTTGGTGGTAGCAGGTGTACTGTGTAGAGGTGACAGGTACATACAGGTATGTAGTAGTTTGGTGGTAGCAGGTGTACTGTGTAGAGGTGACAGGTACATACAGGTATGTAGTAGTTTGGTGGTAGCAGGTGTACTATGTAGAGGTGGCAGGTACATACAGGTATGTAGTAGTTTGGTGGTAGCAGGTGTACTGTGTAGAGGTGATAGGTACATACAGGTATGTAGTAGTTTGGTGGTAGCAGGTGTTCTGTGTAGAGGTGACAGGTACATACAGGTATGTAGTAGTTTGGTGGTAGCAGGTGTACTGTGTAGAGGTGATAGGTACATACAGGTATGTAGTAGTTTGGTGGTAGCAGGTGTACTGTGTAGAGGTGATAGGTACATACAGGTATGTAGTAGTTTGGTGGTAGCAGGTGTTCTGTGTAGAGGTGACAGGTACATACAGGTATGTAGTAGTTTGGTGGTAGCAGGTGTTCTGTGTAGAGGTGATAGGTACATACAGGTATGTAGTAGTTTGGTGGTAGCAGGTGTACTGTGTAGAGGTGATAGGTACATACAGGTATGTAGTAGTTTGGTGGTAGCAGGTGTACTGTGTAGAGGTGACAGGTAGGTATGTAGTAGTTTGGTGGTAGCAGGTGTACTGTGTAGAGGTGACAGGTACATACAGGTATGTAGTAGTTTGGTGGTAGCAGGTGTTCTGTGTAGAGGTGACAGGTACATACAGGTATGTAGTAGTTTGGTGGTAGCAGGTGTACTGTGTAGAGGTGATAGGTACATACAGGTATGTAGTAGTTTGGTGGTAGCAGGTGTTCTGTGTAGAGGTGACAGGTACATACAGGTATGTAGTAGTTTGGTGGTAGCAGGTGTTCTGTGTAGAGGTGACAGGTACATACAGGTATGTAGTAGTTTGGTGGTAGCAGGTGTACTGTGTAGAGGTGACAGGTAGGTATGTAGTAGTTTGGTGGTAGCAGGTGTACTGTGTAGAGGTGGCAGGTACATACAGGTATGTAGAGGTGCTATTATTGTTTGTTCTCCACAAATAGTTGTGTGCACTTTGTTTATTCTTTGGTTCTTGTTGGCACATTCACAATGAATTTGAATAAATGTGTTCTTTGCCTTTAAAAACTGTCCTGTGTTTTAACATGCATGTGATAAAGTAATTAACAGTGGAAAGCAAATTGCTTGCTACATACATGCTTCAGTTGGGAATCAAACCCGGGTCTCACAGGCGGCAGGTAGAAATGATATTCTACCAGTCACCTTACAATGATTGCTAGCCTTCGGCAAATCATTCAGTGGTCATGAAAATGTATTGAGATTTATCCTTTTGATGATGCATTCACCTCATAAATTATGACCCACTGCTCTCTCCTACATGAAAATACGCCGCTTTGAATAATAAAACTGCCTCTGTTGATATCTGCGTTTCTGGCCCTGTGTTACTTGGTATGGGATTGAAAGACCTGCTTCTTCCCTCTAGTCTAGGGTTAAGATAGAGCAAATAGGGCTTTAAATAGGTGACGTCTGCATAATTCAGCCAGAAGGTTTCAACTCACCGGCAAGAAATCAACAAAGAAAATGTGACATTCCAATTCCAATGTCTGAATATTCTTAAGAATTAAAAGTGCATTGCTCTTTGAAAGGGTGTACTTGCATTGTTAGGCTATTATATAATCATTATATCAGTGGCATTAAATGGTCTTAAAATGACAATAACGTTTATCACAATTATTTCTGGAATAATATCATCCAATAAAAGTAGTTTCTGACAGGCCAAGTGTGTGGACATTTAGCTGTGTTTCCTGCACAAAGACAAATAACTGAATAACAGCAAATAGCCGCAGCCTGTTGAAACTAAGTCATGTCAAAACGGATGACAATACTCTGTCACAACCCTGCTTCATTTTAAACAGACCCAGATGCCCATCACAGTGAGACTTTAAACGTTTCTTCATTTCAATCCAATGACAATGATGATGATGCCAGTGCTGTGGTAATCACAGGCTTCATTTCCTAGAAACCTTGCATGTTGAAATACCACGAGTCATTCACTTGGCCGGAGAACGAGGCTGGCAGGGGTTAGTGGAATGTCTGTTCCACTCTTGTGTTGCTGCTGAAGGCAACTTGCCACAAGGTTGCTTCAGCAGTGGCCTCAGCACACCACTCTCATCTCTCAGTAGCACAGCCATGCATACTCTCACACGCTCAGGCACACAACTCTCATCTCGTCTCTCACGTTGCATGCTGGCCCCGCAACGCCAATCAGTGTCAGGGATAGTTTTCACTAGCAGCTAGCAAACAACGCTACGTGACCTCACTCCAAGCTGGGCTGTGGTTGGTAGGTCTAGGGGTGGTCTCTAACCAAAGCAGTTCAACCCACTGGAACCTGACCCTGGCTAGTTTTCCTACACTCAGCAGGAATGTGATGACTACAGGGGTCAGCACTGCTGCCGTTTCCTCTTGGCATGTCCCTCCACTTGGATCAACCTCAACACTAGTAGGAAGTACACCTTTTTAACCCTTGCTTTTTATGAATGTTCCTGTGTACCAGGGAATGTGTTTCAGGGAATTCCTCTGCCAACAGGAAAACCACAATTGACCTTTTGTCATAACGTTGGTGTGTGTGATCTGGTTTATATCGAAAGAAGGACCAACTAGTGGGAGAGAGCATGTTAATTGCAGTTACATTTTTTAACAAAAATTCATCAAGAATTCATTTAATTCAAAATACAGAAATTCTGAATCACATTAGTACATACATTTGTCGTAACTATAATATACAATTATACACAAATTATATAAATCATATAATCACTAGTCAATTGAACAGGAATTTGTATACATTCTCCTTGGACCTAGAGATGTCTCCCTTCCTCTCTAATTGAAAGGTGTTAAGATAGTTTGCATTTTGCATTGCCACTGTAGCCACGAAGTCTGATACTGAGGCCATGACAATCAACTGACTTCTTTGCTGTGTAGATTCCTTTAACTGTCTTGCAGCCTTGAAGACATGTCCACTTCTCCCATAGTGTATTGTAAATTTACTTGGTCTCTCCTGCCATGACTGACTTCAGCCATGGCCAATCCTAAACTCTCCACGATGGTCACTCCCCCTCTCCTTTGTTTCCTGTGTTGTTACTGCCCACCTTGTGAAGGTTTCCCTATAAGAATCATGAACACCCATTGGCTCATTGAATGTATGCTTGGTAAATCACTGCCTGCATGTTCCCATGATCAGGCTCTAAAATTAAATCAAATACTTTGCTGTCAGAAGTGTCCTAAAAATAAGTTATTCTTCATCACCTTTACATTTACACTTAGGGCAGACACTTTTATCCAAAGCGACTTACAATAAGTACCCTTCTTAGTTAAATTACATTAGTTCAAGTCAAAATATGTATTTTCACCTTATATAACCAGAATAAGTGAGGCATTGAACACAGTATAGCATTGTTTGTGCTATGTATGCCCTTATTTGTGACTCTTTTTAGTCATTTCATATTTTTGTTTCATAAATGCCTACTCCGTAGATGTAGCTGCCTTGTCCCAAGAATTTCAATGTTCTTCAAAATCTTCTTTTTTTTAATTCAAGCGGTGCAAACATGCAACATCATTAAAGGTAGTATGAATTAAATGAAATATTATGCAGCCTGTGTCCGAAACACCCAAGGTTTGTTCACTTGTTCAGCTGCAATGCTCATGTTCGATCCGCTGTCGCTCGTCATACTACACACGCTTGTTGTTGCTACATGCGCACAACGAACAACAAAGAATATATATAACGGTGTCCACGGTAGAGCCAAATCCATTATGTGGCACAACATAATAGTCACGTTCATACCGGCACAGCGACCACCCCTAATACATCTAGTAATTACATACTAAATCGGATAACAATCCTAGATTATACGTAGAAAATATCAACATAATTGACTTCATTGCAGATGTTATCAGTGTAACTGGCAATATGAAGCACAACAGTTCCTCCTTTTCATGGTTGTACAGAGAATGGCTGCAACTGTTGGACCCAAGCCTGGCCTCACAGGACAGTGGGGCTGTTGGACCCAAGCCTGGCCTCACAGAACAGTGGGGCTGTTGGACCCAAGCCTGGCCTCACAGGACAGTGGGGCTGTTGGACCCAAGCCTGGCCTCACAGGACAGTGGGGCTGTTGGACCCAAGCCTGGCCTCACAGGACAGTGGGGCTGTTGGACCCAAGCCTGGCCTCACAGGACAGTGGGGCTGTTGGACCCAAGCCTGGCCTCACAGGACAGTGGGGCTGTTGGACCCAAGCCTGGCCTCACAGGACAGTGGGGCTGCCCTTCCATGGTGGACATGCAGTTGCCAAACAGCCAGGCAGACGATGACCTCATGACCAGTCACTCCATGCAACAAGTCACAAAGGTTAGGTTTGAAGATAGTAGAGGTCAAAGGTCAGCTAAACAGCACGACCAGAGGCCTCCCCGAAGAGGTGCAGTCACAAGTGTGTGTAGAAATTCTCATCTAGTCTATGTACAAGTGCACTGACAACCGTTTTCATTGTCATCTCGACAACTTCCCCAGAGTGTTAGCTTGCTGAAAAGCTAACTCCTGAAGGAGTTATGAATGAGGCTATTCAGGTCTACAGTAACAAGTCCTTGTTCTAGAGCCCTACATCCACTTTACTTGAAATCCCTCATGAAAAATAACAGTCAACAAGCAATTTATGAGGCCAATTGGATGACAAAGACAACTTTTACAACAGAGCTACATGTCATTTACATGTGCTATTGAGATGAGTGACTAAATCAATGTAAGGGTTCAAAGTACAGGGGAAGCTTTCTGTGGAAGAGCTGTGTACTAAGCCCATTCATCTAAACCATGAAGCCCATTCATGTAAAACATGAGAACGCTTGGAGTGAATAAGTATATAATTACCGGATAAGCCTAACCTATTTCAGTACCACGAAACGCACTAGTCCGTTTAAAAGAAACATTTATTTGTAATGAGGGTAAAGGTTTAGAGATGCACCGCAGGCATTTTCTGTAATTTATTGATTAATTTTTTTAAAGAGATGTCAATTAAACTAACAGTGTTGTGTCCACTCTGACTATGGACAGTGCTATGCAAACTAGCGTAGCCAGCCCGGCTACGCGTGAGGGGGGGGAGGGGGGGTTAGGTAGTGCGATTATTTAGTTACTATTTTATTAAACAAAGAGAGAGGTACGGGCTGGCCAGCATTTATTATTTGTAGAATATATTAGCTATAAAATGGGACTTTATTGACAGAATTATTGAGCGTTGTTTACAGATGTGTCCAGGTTATTGTAAGCTATGAGCTAGTTGAAATGTTACACATTGCGACTTTAAGTACGATCTGATTTCAAGGAAGGTATAAAACAAGATCACATCACCGCCTCCCTCTGGATCAACTTAACCAGCAAAAAGAGCTAATAGACCGATTCCCAGGTCGCTCTAAAGAAGAAGCTGGTTCATTAGGTTTTCTAGGTTGTCATGTGAAGCAAGTCAAAGGCCGTTTCCTACTTCCTAACATGTGAGAGCCAGTGTGGTGGACACAGTTACTATGAAACCTGCCAATTGCCTTATTTGAAATGGCCAGACACTTGTTTCTCTAATCTGTCATTTAGTACAGTTGGATGGATGACACCACTTCTTGAGGCTGCAGCTGACTTTACAAGATCAGAATATCTACACAAGCAGCATTCCCCCTTAAACAGATTACATAGCAGCGTTTTGTAACACGAAATCAAACATTTCTAACTTAGTTAAATATCACATGTTGCTCTTCAATCACTTGTGTGGCTTAAATTACATTCAGCACCATTACTCCATCTATAGGTCTAACTGGCTTATGGCACAAGAAGGCAATTCGTCTTTCTGGAATTGAAAATCCGATTCTGTTTACACGGTTTTGCGGTTTACGTAACTAAGTATGGAACCGATTGATTAGAAGTATGCATTTTCGTTCAATAACTGCATGTGCTTTGCATAAGTGACAGGCTAATTAGTCTCTTGTATATTCTGACACCTCTTCATTTCCTTATGCATGCATGTAAAGATCAATGATAAAACCGTCTGGCCTAATCGGACGCACCCAGCCAGGTACAAAGAGAACGCATCTGCTGTTTCACCCCATGAACACGCTTCACCATGCATGCTTCACCGATTCACCATGCACGCCTCACCATGCATGCTTCACCGATTCACCATGCACGCCTCACCATACACGCTTCACCATGCACGCCTCACCATACACGCTTCACCATGCACGCCTCACCATGCACGCCTCACCATGCACGCCTCACCATACACGCTTCACCATGCACGCCTCACCATGCACGCCTCACCATACACGCCTCACCATGCACGCTTCACCATACACGCCTGCGAACGACCGCTTCCATTAAAAAAGAAAGGCTTACGGACATATCCCGGAGTGCTTGTTGTACAGGCCATGCGTCATACCACTTCACAAAGCTGATGTGAGTCAGTTAGTTAACTCGTGCGTCACATGAACGAGCAGGCAGCACGTGAAACTCAGCACGCGCTTTGAACGTAATGAACATCATCTTCATCATCAAATGTGAAATACATGGTGGCGGGCGCATATATGCAATGTAGCACAGCTTGCTCTATTCATTTGCAGAAGTAAACGTAAAAAGCAACCAAGGACACCCTAATTATTTTAGGAGGAATGTACCCGTCGTATATGACGGAAGATAGGCCAACAAGCTGTAAGCAAATAGTTGTCTGAACAACGTCTGAACAAACGAATACCTGCCGAGCCAGGTGATGGACCAAGATGTGCCTAACTTCCACCCAACTCCGCTAGTTAGCCAACTCAAGCTAATTTAACAATACCGTTAGCTGTCCACCACAAGTTAGGGTCTTCAATGAATCACAGCCTTCCAATAATCCTCTTTTTTTTTCAACATAAACGTTTATTTACACGTTTACGTCCATCTCAGCACACATCCTTTGTTCATAACTCACCAGTTAGTCAGCAGCAGCAGCTCTCCAGAGGCAGATCCGTCGCTGTGTGCGCCGCTTCGTGCTCTGACGCCGCCGTTACGTGCAGCGCACAGGGTACCAGGTTGGGCAACATCGCCGACGTCGTTTTCAGGAAACACGCATGCGCATACACACCCCTCCTTGCGTGTCTGTGGCTGGGAGTAAAGGAATCTGTAGAAAGGAGAAATGACACAGAACAAACCTTGATGGATCTGGATCGTCTTGTTACATTATAACGAGACGATACAGATCCAACTTATATTGGACATATAAGTCCAATATATAAGATATATAAATTAATATATATATATATATAACTTTTATTAATATTACATATGTGATCTTTTGTATACTATGACAGACAGACAGACAGACAGACAGACAGACACAGACAGACAGACAGACAGACAGACAGACAGACAGACAGACACACACACACACACAAATACATAAATATATTGATAGATTGATACATAAATAATGCTTCATCTAAGCCTGTCAACTAATAACCCCAAATGCACTGCTAATCTCTGGTTGGTCACACCGTGGCTGCTTAACTAAGTGCTCAGGATCTCTGGTAATGATTGTAATGATTGAAGGATTGGTTGGTTGTTTGATGTCCCTCTTATTTATAATATTATTTATATTATAAATGTTGTCCACTTGAAAGAGCCTGATTAGAACATCTCTCATTAAGCTTCTTCTAGGCAGCAGGGAGTGAGACGACACGGGGAGAAGGAGAGAGAAAGAACATGTTAAATCCTGCTTACGTGTTATGGTAAGTGTGAGTGAGTAACCTACCATTACTCACTCACACTTCCCCTCTAACCATTAGTCCCACCTACAAAGGCTGAAACTTTTAAACTTCTCTGTCTCTGTGTGTCTGTGTCTCTCTCTCTCTGTCTCTCTCTGTCTCTCTCTCTCTAGAGTAAATGTAGAGTGATGTATAAGAAGCACATAAGAGAAGTGTATTTAGTGAGAGATTGGAGGGAGAGGGGTGGCAGCGGAGGAGAGCAAAAAGGGGGGAGAGTTAGGGGGGTTAGGGGATTCTGGTGTGTGCAGAAACATGTGGTTTTTGTTCCTTTAAATGATTGGTTGGTTTTCATAGCACTTATTTTGCAATGCGAGGATATCAGCCCTTCTTGCATCCATATTGACAGCACATTGTGTTCAAATCAATGGATTGATACTGTTAATGTCATGAGTCCAGCACCTTGAGCCTGTTTTGCCTTTGTTTCGTTTATCTCTCTACCTGAAGTCCAAATTTCCTGAGGTTCCTGAACACATCCCGGCTGATTCTCCAACTACGTTCACCTGCTGCAATCTGCACACCTTGTCCTGATCTTCACCTCTGCACTATTTAAGCCATGACCAGACATCCATTCCCTGCCGGATCGTTAGCGTAACCAGTATGTTTAGCTGTCGTAGCAAGCTTCAAGTTCTTGCATAGTAGTTGCTGTTTTTGTCTGTTTGCCTGTCGCTAATCTGCCGCCTACTCCTCTGTCTACAGTTACTCACCTGGATTGCCACTCACACCTGCCTGCCTGTCTGTCTACTTCACTGCAGCATTGTTGGATCAGCACAAAGACCTCCAGCCTTCCAGCCTCACCCACTCCCGACCAACATTCAAGATCCAGCTTCCAAATAAACACTCACCTTGTAAATTCCAACTTACCTCGTCTTGGTCTGCTTTTGGGTTCCTGCACTAGACAGTGTGTGTGTGTGTGTGTGTGTGTGTGTGTGTGTGTGTGTGTGTGTGTGTGTGTGTGTGTGTGTGTGTGTGTGTGTGTGTGTGTGTGTGTGTGTGTGTGTGTGTGTGTGTGTGTGTGTGTGTGTGTGTGTGTGTGTGTGTGTGTGTGTGTGTGTGTGTGTGTGTGTGTGTGTGTGTGTGTGTGTGTGTGTGTGTGTGTGTGTGTGTGTGTGTGTGTGTGTGTGTGTGTGTGTGTGTGTGTGTGTTAAAAATGTGAGGTGCAGAGTCCACTAATTCTCAAGCCATGGCCTTTATGAGATGGGTGCAAAGCTACAGCGAAACCCATCAATCCTAACTCATGTGCGTCTGTTTTCCGTCTCTGACAGGGGTCATCCGTTGAGCGCTATCGATCTGTTGCTCTACCCACGTCAAAGCAGCAAGCTTATGACTTTCTGCAACGTTGTCCAGCAAACAAACCGCTGTGACCTCCACCTAGGTTTAATCAACTCTTTACCTTTGACCCGCTTGCTAGTGTCCGCGTTCACCTCTCTTCTAGAAGTAACAGTGTCTCCCCATGAACCCCATTCCCCCGCCCTATCATGTAGATTCTCTCTCTCTCTCTCTGGATCTGTTAATGTGAAACAATTCTCTGGGATAGCATCAGAAAGTTGGTGTGTTTGTGCATGTGTGTGTACATGTGTGTGTGCGTGAGAGAGAGAGAGTTAGCGTGTGATAAAAGTGTCACACACACAGAAATGTGTCTGTGCATATGTGATGTCTATTTAGCGCATATGCCAGCCAGTCTTCCGCTTATAGTGACTCATGGGATTATATTGAGGATACGCCTAAAGGGAGATAGTGCTGTGGATAGGGTGTCTGGATTCGATCCCCACTGTCTGCACCTGGAGGGGTCCATGAGCCAGATAGCTTGCTCCTTAAGGACATCTATCTGTATTCACGGTAAGTTTGTAAGATCCTCAGCTAAATTATTACATTTTATTACATTTTTGTGCATGAATGTACCCTCCACTTTCAAAGGATATTGCGTAATCACGGTGCCTACTCATTTTCATGCTGAGCGGCTGGGGAAAGAGGTGGGACCAAAGCAGTCCTCCTCTGTTTTGATTGGAGGAGAGGACATGGGCGGAGGACACCTCATATGGCTTACATTTTCAATTTCAAGGTTGTTAAACGCAGGAAGAGAGGAAAGAAACTAGCAATGGCAGAGAATGTAAGGTTGTACAGCCATAGTGACATTTGGCCAAGAAAGGCCAAAAGGTGCACACCAAATCAAAGACTGAATAAAAGTAGTTATTTATCTAAGATAAATAGACCACAGACAGTTGTGTGAGGTACTGTTAGATTGGCCTGAGTTCCCTCAAAGTTGGTGGAGTCTACCCAATTACTTAGTCAGCATTAGCGCCTTATTTCTTGGTAAAACATGTATAATAAATTAACTACTGCTCTTCAGTACTCCAATCAACATATTGGTGTACTTATGGTGAAAGCCTTTAATTGTGTTGTTCCAACTACTGAAGTCAACTGACGTGTTTCACCAGCGTCTATTATTAGACTCAAATACAAATTGAATTTGAACGCAAATGCACATAGAACAGGCCCACATGCAGTGTGCAAATACCTCAAACAGATTTAGTCATTCTAAGCCTCCATCTAGCGGAAGTCAAAAGTTATTGCAGGTAAATGGTTACACTCATTTGTCCATTGACACCAGCTGAACGGAAGACGTAATGACATGACATGATTTCAGATTCATGATCTATTGGCCTGTCTGAGTTTAAATCATTGAGCGATTGTTGATTGGGTAAGAAATAGCTGAGTTATGGCAAATTCAAAATATGCAAATGATCGAACATTATTATATCAGCCACAAGTCAGCTTCAGAAGGGAGCAGAAACTTGAAACTTGGCATGCGCATAGAGGACACCTCCCCCTCATTCCATGACGTCACAGGGTCAATTAACGTGATTGCTTTTAAGCGTAATGCACCAATTCGCCAGCAGGTGGCAGAATATCACAGAGGACACCTCCCTTAACATGTGATAAAAGTTTGGTGTCGCTATCTCATTCCATGACGTCACAGTGTCAATTAACGTGATTTTTCTTAAGCATAATGCACCAATTTGCCAGCAGACAGGAGAATATCACACATAAACGGCATCTACTATGAAACCACACTGTGTGTGTGTGTGTGTGTGTGTGTGTGTGTGTGCCTTTGTGTGTGTGTGCCTTTGTGTGTGTGTCTCTCTATGTCTTGTCTCTATGTCTGATTATTTAGATGTTTACTTCCAGTAAACCGGTTTATAAGTCATACATCTGCCACTAGCGGAAGACCGCTCCCTCTCAAAACAGTGTGATTTAAACGCATCAATAGATATGTCCATGTAGGGTAGAGGTACAGCTCCTGCCTCACGGACGTAGGGTTGACGGTTCGAATCCGACCCCCGATTATAAAAAATGTTGAGACACGGCACGGACACAGGGTCGCCGGTTCGAGTCCGACCTCGACCTTGCGTTTTGCGAGACTTGGCTCGAAAAGGGCGGCCGCCGGGAAAGGCAGTGCGTGGGGAAGGTGGTGGTGGTGGTGGTGGTGGGGTGGGGGGGGGAGGTGGTGCGGGGGAAGGTGGTGGTGGTGGTGGTGGTGGGGTGGGGGGGGGAGGTGGTGCGGGGGAAGGTGGTGGGTGGGGGGGGGGGGGGGGGGAGGTGGTGCGTGGGCTGTGAATACCTTGTGTGACTGCTTGCAGTCCTAGTACTTTAATTGTGTTCTTAAACTTGTAACTCAAGGTAGGCAAGACCAATCACACTGTGCTACTATTCGTTTTCTGCCACTTTTCTAATTGATGGTGGTTTCAGTAATCCCATGTTAACTAATGATTTAAAGGTTTAAATGGGGATTTAAAGTAAATTGAGGTGGCCACTAGCGGTGAGGTTGCAGATTGCCACCAACACGCAGACCATTTAGCCCCGTGAAGGGGTATTTTTCTCGGCTTTGCGTGGCCTTCCTCATGGTGGAGCCAGACGGCGAGGTAACGTCATTCTACGTCATCGACTCCGAGCCTCCTCCACCCTTATCGGCGTCCACCTTTCTGCAGTTTGGGATCTGTTAAAACACGTCCGATCCTCAAAGCACATCGCTATTTACGCACTGTTAAGCGTCTTGTGGATTGTGTAAAAGGCCTGTGTTACACATTATGGGTTCTCATTACAGTATGTGGCTGATTAGGCCTATTCTTTTGTTTCCCTAAGCTTTTGATTGGATTTTGTCAAATCTACATATTAAAGGGGTTTACCAAGAAATAAAGTTATAAATCATTTCAAATCAATTCAAAGTTATCATCGGTTCAAGAGGTCCAAGTTCAATTATTTTCCTCATTGTAGGATACAATGCCTGCATCATTCTCTGGATAGCCAGATATGTTTGGTGAATACAAACAGGAAACAGGATGAGACATTCATCTTTTCAATAAACTAAATCACTACTCTTCATGACTCATAGTACACACTGTGACCTGGCTGTCAGATATCACATCCCCATTCCCTCCCGTCAACACGTCTTGAGAAAGATGTGTCTGGGAAGGCGTTACGCAAAAACCTAGAGAATGGCACACAACATATAATACACTTTAAATCTCTAAAATATGTGAAAGATAATTTTATGTGGATGAAAAAACTGCCAGACAACATTGTTGGACATGACTAACACAGCTTGAATGGTCAGTGCTCAGTTAACACTCTCACCTGAATTCAAACCTGATAAGATAAATATTTGGTTTAAGAACATATTTTGCATTGCACTCAAAACAAGGCCCCAGTCAAAGCACAGGGAAATGACATGTCTCCCAGGTTTTACCTTGGAGGTGAACTGTGAACTGTGTGCTGCTGTGGAGGAATTAACCACACAAATCAGTGTCTGGTCAAGGCAAGGACTTCTGAGTACAGCCCACTCACCTCGGAGCACAACAGACATCATGTGTTTGAGATTAGAGCAACAGACCAAAGAGATGTGACATCTCCACACATTCAACACATCATGCTTCACATTCCACGGGTCAACATCAAAGTTAGATGGTGACAGTCAAGACCGTTTGGAAGTCTGGCATTTAAAATGTGAAAAAAAATACATATACATATACACATTTATATAAACACATACATTTAAATTAACTCACATTATTTTGCACTTCTCTTTTTACCTCAATAACTAATGATGTCTTCATATAGGAATCTAGTAGGTAGAATCTAGGAATTCTTTAAATCAAATAAGAAATGAGACAATAATAGAAAAGCGTGTTTGTTTTGGTTGAAGAAGATGTTGAGTGTATCACATGATGTTATCTGCGATGACTTCTCCACTTCGTTCTCTCACCGCTTCCTTCAAAGAGGATAATACATGTGACTCCTCCTCTTGGCAATTGACCTTATAAGAAAATAGTCAGCCAGGAGTTTAAAGTTTGCTCAACTTCCAGGAATCCAATGTGGGAGCTACCCTTTTTCCCCCCTCCCCCCTCCCCCCAACCATCACCCTCCTCCCTATCTGCTGTTCAACACTAGCTCATCTTGCATACCTTCAGGTTGCGTCTTGTCACACAGAAACAGTGCTGCTGATTGGATAGATAGGGCTCTTACCTGTCAGGTAGAGTCAATGATGCATCGCTATTGGTTGAGTGGGAGTGGTTAGACTCCTCCCACTTCCCTTTCTCCTCAAAGGCACACTATCGCAGGCAGCACATTGCTACTGGAGAATGGAAGTGGGAAACCAAGCGCTAAGCTTTTGAATAACAACATACTGTAAGGAGGACAAGGACTGAAGTAACTGAGGAAGTTTCAGGTAGGAAGAATGATCAAATGGTGGAGGAGGTCTGTGGACTTTATGCTGGGCTATGAGTTGAAGCTTGTTGAAAGGTAAAGCTGCCTGATCTAATGCCATTTAAAGATTCAAAGAATGTGTCCAGTTAACTTGGCTTATCATTGACAATATATAGTCAGTCATGAAGCTGGAGCTGTCTTTTATTTTTGGGTTAGCCAGTGCATGTTGAAGTTAGCTTTCCATAGTCCACCCGGGATTTGCATGCTCATTTGTCTGTACTTGGTATGGCTTGAAGGAAGAGATAGAATTATCTGTTTATTAGAGGCCTTTCAAAATGGCAATGTTCACGGACAATAGATGGTTTGTGCTCTCGTCTTTGTAAATGTTTTGAGAGTAGATGCTTACCTTGAATTAAAAGTCAGCTGTTTGTTGCAGTGCCGGATGCCATCTGAAATAAGGACCACAGCATTCCCAAACTCTTGTGCTTGTTGAGATAATGAGGGTTGGCCCAATTAGTGATTGCCCTACAATAGCCTACGTGTGTGTGTGTGTGTGTGTGTGTGTGTGTGTGTGTGTGTGTGTGTGTGTGTGTGTGTGTGTGTGTGTGTGTGTGTGTGTGTGTGTGTGTGTGTGTGTGTGTGTGTGTGTGTGTGTGTGTGTGTGTGATATGCTGTTCCCAGCCCTTTCGGCTTAGTAAACCAAGTGTCAGAGGTAGTCAGCGAGGGAACAGATGGTGAATGTCTGGCTTGTTGACTTGGTGACTCACACACACGTACACTAGCTTGATGTCTTAAGATATGCCTGACAATACCTTGATAGTGATATACTGTAAGTACAGCCAGAAATGAGGTAAGATTTTGTGAATAAGGTAACCAAATGCATAGTTGCATGCCAAAAAGTTGTAAATTGTCTGAGGCTACTACATTATTTTTGTTAAAAAAAGCTAAGCGATCTGCTGCTTGAGGCCAGCAAAATGATTCTTGCTATAATTTACAGTGCACTGTTTTGATTGTGACTTAATCTTTTTTGCTTGACATTTTCAGTTTGCAAAGTCACAAGTTTCTGTGTGTGCTACTACTCTGGAGTGAAGAGGATTGAGAACAGTATCGCAGAAATCAAGTCAAGATGGCCTCCATCGCTCCTTTCAACCGCAGGCAGTGGTCATCCCAGTCCCTAAGGGTCACCGCCAAAGAGCTGTCCATCATCTCCTCTAGAGGGAAAAACAACGCCATCGCAGAACGCTTCTCTAAGTGAGAATGTTTTGTCACTTTCTACATCTCCCACTAATGCTTCCTCTTCCTGTCTCTCTCCCCCTCTCTCCCTTCCTCTTCCTGTCTCTCTCCCCCTCTCTCCCTTTCTCTTTGTCTCTCTTCATCTCCCACTAATGCTTTCTCTTCCTGTCTCTCTCCCCCTCTCTCCCTTCCTCTTCCTGTCTCTCTCCCCCTCTCTCCCTTTCTCTTTGTCTCTCTTCATCTCCCACTAATGCTTTCTCTTCCTGTCTCTCTCCCCCTCTCTCCCTTCCTCTTCCTGTCTCTCTCCCCCTCTCTCCCTTTCTCTTTGTCTCTCTTCATCTCCCACTAATGCTTTCTCTTTCTGTCTCTCTCCCCCACTCTAACTTTCTCTTTCTGTCTCTCTCCCCCTCTCTCCCTTTCTCTTTGTCTCTCTTCATCTCCCACTAATGCTTTCTCTTCCTGTCTCTCTCCCCCTCTCTCCCTTCCTCTTTCTGTCTCTCTCCCCCACTCTAACTTTCTCTTTCTGTCTCTCTCCCCCACTCTCCCTTCCTCTTTCTGTCTCTCTCCCCCACTCTCCCTTCCTCTTCCTGTCTCTCTCCCCCTCTCTCCCTTTCTCTTTGTCTCTCTTCATCTCCCACTAATGCTTTCTCTTTCTGTCTCTCTCCCCCTCTCTCCCTTTCTCTTTGTCTCTCTTCATCTCCCACTAATGCTTCCTCTTTCTGTCTCTCTCCCCCACTCTAACTTTCTCTTTCTGTCTCTCTCCCCCACTCTAACTTTCTTTTTCTCTATATTTTGTTTATGTGAATGTGTGTGTGTGTATATTCCTTGTGATGTCAACGGATTATGGACTGTTTCCTGTAGTTATTGAATTAATTTGAACAATTACATAGTTGACCTCAGACAAGCCCACACTGCTGCTCACCAGCAACGTTCTCACACTCTGCACTTTTCACACTCTTCTCCTTTCTGCGTGTGTCTATCCAAAACACCATCCAAAACGAGTCTCCAGTTACACTGCTTTCTTACACTGACATGTGAGAATCAAGAGATGTTTGTTATGCTGTAGACCACTCAGAGTATGGCAATACTATAGTACCCGTAGTATTGCATTACTTTGTTGATTAAATAACTTTAGAAAAAAATTGTGCCAAACCAATTGGTTTCTTCTTGTGCATTTCCATCTTCTGGCCACTAGGAGCTACTCTTCACCCATCACCATGGAGATAGACTAGGGGTTATTTATTAATGATATGGTCGGTTCCTAGCAGAACTTAATATGGCCTTACCAGGCTAAAGACGAGGAGAGGTATGTGGAATACCACATGCATACATTTCATAGTTCATCCTGAGTAAGTGCATAAAGGTTTGCAGAGGACACGGGGTCATTGACTTGAGACTGTGCCGTTTCCCCTCTCATTTTAGAGGCATCTGTCAAGAAACGCTAATCTGAAAGATCTCCCTTCTCATGTGTAGATATTTCCCATGAAACATGCAACGTGGGCTGGAAGTTGTATTTTCCCATGTTTTGTTGTATCTTCTGCATCGTGGAAACAAGACAGGGAAAATCTAAGGTCCCACATGGAGATGTTTTAGGGGTCTCGTCTCCATACTGACTCAGTGTTTCTTCTGGAAAGAGAGGTACAGGCCATCGGGCCTCCAACCCTCCAATCTCCTGACCTCTTCCTAATCCACAGATACCAGATGGCCGCAGAGGAGAGCAATGCAGAGAAGAAGAAAATGGTAAGAACTAGATGTGTTTATAGAAGATATCTGTCACACACACACACACACACACACACACACACACACACACACACACACACACACACACACACACACACACACACACACACACACACACACACACCTGTATACACTGGCAGTACAAAGCCTAGCCCTGTTTGCTAATTTGCCTGCCACGCCTGTTTGGCCCCATGTTGTTGTGGAAGGGGAGCGTTAATCCTGCTTCAGGCCGTAGTCTGAAGGTAACACAGACGTCTTCCAGCGCAGAGCGCCAGCTCGGCGTTCCATCCAGAGATACGAGGAGGGAAGCGGTACTGTAAGCAGAGACGGATGAGCGTCAGTTTACCGCTGTGTCAACGAGTCAAACATCAGTCTGATCCGGCTCTCGTGTTAGAGGGCCACTGGTGGGGTTCTCTCTGAGACTGGGGGGACTGGGAGACTTACGATCCCATTAAAACATCTCAGGTTAAAGTGGCTCCTCATTACATGGCTGACGTGCTGAGCAGCAGAGCACGGAGAATCTGAGGGGCGGGTTTGGCATTGTTGTCACTGTTGCCTCCTGAAAGTGATTTGAAACACGGGGGGCCGACGCTGCTTAGGAAATGTAAAGCATTCTTTCTCAAATGGTACTGTTCTTTTAAAATAAAAGTGTGTGGGAAGTTCTTTTTCTTTTTTTACCAATAAGAAAACGATTTTACAAGTGGTCTCCTACCATTTTTTTTTCTCATTTCCTGCCCCCCACCACCACCACCACCACCACCACACACACAACAGCCCCCCCCCCCTCCACTTGCCCCCCTTGAACCCACCACCCCCTTCACTGACTTTCTCTGTTTCACATTTTCTTCTAGAGCCCACCCCCGTCTCCTCTTTCACTCCTCCCTGCTTCCTTCTCCCCTTCCAGAGGGGTGGGCCAGCTGCTTCATGCTGATCACTTCTTTAGGCTCACATCTGGGACAGCTTGTAGCGTTTGCAGCCGGTGAGCGGATAAAAGCTCTCTCTCTCGCTCTCTCGCTCTCTCGCTCGCTCTCCGACGCGGCGCCCCGGCTGGACGCATCGGGTCATCTGCCTCTTCAGGTTGATCTTTTGTTCTTCGGTTAATTCTTTAGTAAAGATATGGGTTTGATTCGGCTTTGTTACCAGTTAGCCTAATGGGAGCATTATGCATCGTTGGATTCCACACTAGTGGATATTTATGTTTCTAGTGAGTTGTGTTAGTTGTTAGTGTGCTGTGTTAGTTTTTAGTGAGTTGTGTTTAGTTTTTAGTTCTGTGTTGACATTGCTAGACTTTGATCACTTTTAAACCAAATTAAAAAGTTTCTTGGTGAAGGGGAGGATATCGAAACAAAACAGTCATGCTGAGTGTATTATTTTGTTTGTGTAATAGTTGAGATTTAAAATGTGGTTTGAGAAGTTTTCTTTTCCTATGGGTAGGTGTGGCCTAGTGGTATAATGTTATCTCTCCCTTCGTCCTCTGCTGTGTTAAACCTTCTCTGTGGTAGGTGCTACAGGAATGCTGCCAGACCACTGCATGACACCCTGACTAAAGGCTCATAATATGACCTGCAACTGCTGAAAGATACCATGTTATTTACTCAGTGCAACACAACCTGAGGGTGCAGATGGTTATTCATACAGGCGTTTTAATGAGTTCGCAAACTGCTTCAGAACTCGTTTGGAGCCTGTTCTGGCCCCTGGTGAGGAGGACATGAATGACACCCATGTGTGTTTGGTCTGTGTCTAGGTGGGGGAAGCCGTGCCTCAGACCCTGCGCAACGGGAACCTGAACGTCCTGAAGAAACGCTGGGAGCAGCAGCAGGCCAGCACCACCAGCACCACCAGACCCGCCAGCACCACCAGACCCCCCAGCACCACCAGACCCCCCAGCACCACCAGACCCCCCAGCACCACCAGACCCCAGTCACTTGCCACGCCCGCCAACACAACATCTCTTCCCAGCCCCACTGTTCCTTCGCCGAGACCTCCAACCCCCACCGCCCCGCTATTCAGCACCCAGGTTGACACCCCAAAAACCTCCACCCACACCCAGCCCCGGGAGCCGGAGCAGGACGTCCAGACCAGGGCATCCGCCAGCCTGGCCACACTGGAGGCCCAGACCAGGCCTGGGTCCAGAGAAGCAGCCGACATGGAGAGGCAGGAGGGGTCCCCCATGGAGGCCCCTGCTGCGGAGAAAGCCAACGTGCCGCTCAGCAGCCTCAAGAGGATGTTCGAGAACGGAGGAGCCACCAAGGTAAGGCCATGCCCCCCCCCCCCCCCCCCCCCCCCCCCCCCACCCCCGCTCCACATTTGGTCGTGACTTATTTGACAAAAGCAAGAAATATGTGTGCAACGGTTACAGTAACCATCATTGACCAAGTACTAATAAAAGTATATGGGTCATGGAGAAATACATCCCACTTCAAACTCTATAATGTGTGATGATGCTCAGTTATAGGACAAAATGTCTGCTTGTTCTTCGGGGTCTCACGTTGCGTGACAGCTCTCGTTGCTATTATTAATCCCATGATCCATTTTCCTCTTCACTACCCCACGCCCTAACAAACACCCTCACTCAGCTGACACCATGATAAACTCCCTTTGTTCCGTTTCCACACTGTTTTACAGCTAAATGCTTTTGACCATGTATGGAAGACAGCCGACTGGGGTGTCCGGACATCGAGAAGCATGTCCATGTAGAGCACTGTGTCACTCAGTATGTCACATGGCTACCCCCCATGATGAAAGCAGAAACATACAAGCAGGGCGTTTACATGAGCGTGGTTTAAAGGGGAACAGCAGTTTCAAATGGAGAAGTGGTGTTCCTGTTCAAAGCATCCTCGTGTAAACGCCCTGCCTTCCCTGGGGCCTGGGTCCAAACCCGAAGCCTTTCCAATCATCCGCTCGTGTATTTATTCACGGCAGATTGTGAACGCTTTAGTAGAGCTGAGAGGCTGCAGGGTTTTTTCACATGGTTTCCGGCGTCTGCTGTCTGGGCCACAGCAGGTGGCGTTAACACAGGATGTAATGCAGTCTCAGTTGAGAAGCTTAGTGAGCAGACGCGCTAAGTGTGATCCAGTTTGCCAAACACTGGTTTCAACCAGTGGTTGGCAAACCCGGTGGGGAAGACCAAAACCGGATTCACCGAGGGGATCGGGACACTTAAAGATCTGTTTCCTAACATGGAGAACACGTGTTCGAAGGTATCCTAGAGAAAGGAGGTCCTCATGTTACCCTAACCTCTCCTAAACATGCGGTTTGCTTGGTTCCTGCAGTGCTTCACCATTATTACTTGTTCCCCAAGATACTGTCTTATAAAAACCTTTTGGAGCCGGACCCTGGGGTCCACGTTGAGGCGGCCCTGGGGTCCACGTTGAGGCGGCCCTGGGGTCCACGTTGAGGTGGACCTGGGGTCCACGTTGAGGCGGCCCTGGGGCCGGACCTGGGGTCCACGTTGAGGCGGACCTGGGGCCGGACCTGGGGTCCACGTTGAGCCGGGCCCTGGGGTCCACGTTGAGCCGGGCCCTGGGGTCCACGTTGAGCCGGGCCCTGGGGTCCACGTTGAGGCGGCCCTGGGGTCCACCTTGAGGCGGCCCTGGGGCCGGACCTGGGGTCCACGTTGAGGCGGACCTAGGGTCCACGTTGAGCCGGGCCCTGGGGTCCACGTTGAGCCGGGCCCTGGGGTCCACGTTGAGGCGGCCCTGGGGTCCACGTTGAGCCGGGCCCTGGGGTCCACGTTGAGGTGGACCTGGGGCCCACGTTGAGGCGGCCCTGGGGTCCACGTTGAGCCGGGCCCTGGGGTCCACGTTGAGGCGGACCTGGGGTCCACGTTGAGGCGGACCTGGGGTCCACGTTGAGGCGGACCTGGGGTCCACGTTGAGGCGGACCTGGGGTCCACGTTGAGGCGGACCTGGGGTCCACGTTGAGCCGGGCCCTGGGGTCCACGTTGAGGCGGACCTGGGGTCCACGTTGAGGCGGACCTGGGGCCGGACCTGGGGTCCACGTTGAGGCGGCCCTGGGGTCCACGTTGAGCCGGGCCCTGGGGTCCACGTTGAGGCGGACCTGGGGTCCACGTTGAGGCGGACCTGGGGTCCACGTTGAGCCGGGCCCTGGGGTCCACGTTGAGGCGGCCCTGGGGTCCACGTTGAGCCGGGCCCTGGGGTCCACGTTGAGGCGGACCTGGGGTCTCTGGCGCTTCTTCGGTCTGTTTTCTGTCCAGAGGGTGATGATGTCATGCTGTCTGCAGCCTCATGACTGCAGACAGCTGATCTGCTCGCTGGGGCCCCTTCAGGCCCCTCCCCCTAGAAACACAGCACTACACCGTATCTGCTGCACCCCCCACGCTCCACTGCTCATCAAGTATCGTCTCCCTTTCATGTTCCTCTTCCCTTTCTTCATCCTTTATCTTCTTCCTGCTGTTTCCCCTCCCCGTAACTAGTACCCCCCCATCTCTCCCCCCATCTCTCCCCCCATCTCTCCCCTCATCTCTCCCCTCATCTCTCCCCTCATCTCTCCCCTCATCTCTCCCCTCATCTCTCTTGTCCCATCAGTCCGGGATGGGTTGAGGCAGGGGTGGGGTCTAATGTAGTCCCGGGGGGGGGGGGGGGGGGGGGGGGGTCCAGGGTTTCAGGCAGTCATGAGGCAACCACGCTTTAAAATGGATTGACCCGACCCTTCTTTGTCCAGCCCCTCTGTACAGCACCCCCCCCCCCCCACTCCGCCAGCTGCTTCTCTTTAGACTCCAGCATTTCCCAAATGCTCCCGCCCCTTCTAGTACTGCCTCTCTTCAAATGGCTGCACACACACACAACCTCCCATTCACAGCTCTGCTCCAGTTCTCTGTAACACACACACAATCTTCCAGCCCCACCCTCAACACCTGCTCCGAGTCAACCTCCCTCTAAAACCATCTGCACCTCACCCACCCATGTCAAGCCCTCACACCTCCTCCTCCTCCTCCTCCTCCTCCTCCTCCTCCTGTAAGGCGGCTCGATCAGGAGTCCAACTCATTACTGACTGGGGCTGCTGTCTGTTCTTTCTCTCCTTCTGTGTTCCTCTCTCTCTCATTCTCTCTGTGTTCCCCCCTCTCTCTCTCTCCTTCTCTCTGTGTTCCCCTCTCTCTCCTTCTCTCTGTGTTCCCCTCTCTCTCTCCTTCTCTCTCTGTGTTCCCCTCTCTCTCTCCTTCTCTCTGTGTTCCCCTCTCTCTCCTTCTCTCTGTGTTCCCCTCTCTCTCTCCTTCGCTCTGTGTTCCCCTCTCTCTCTCCTTCGCTCTCTGTCGGCTCCGGAGCCCTTAGCTCTGGCTAATGATTCTGCCGTGTAGATGAGCCAGATCCCTGCTTTGTCTGGTCTTGGATTCCCCGAGAGGTGACATCTTGTGCACGTGAAACTGCCTGCTTCGTGGATCTGTCGTCCCTCCACTGACCCAGGCCTCCAGAGGGGAGGTAGCTATGCTACTTGTTGTTAAGTGTGTCAACAGTGCTTGAACGTCCGCTGATC
The DNA here is from genome assembly GCA_026745465.1 of Lota lota. Lineage (NCBI taxonomy): Eukaryota > Metazoa > Chordata > Actinopteri > Gadiformes > Lotidae > Lota > Lota lota. Next base: position 572,149 of record JACYXH010000627.1, on the reverse strand, counting down.
TTCTTGTAAATCCTTTTTGTATTGGTGTTGGCCGGAAACCCTCGTGTTAATCAACTTGTTTCAACTGATCTGTCTCCCAGATTGGAAGCTCTCTGAGGGCTGAAAGAGGTCTTTACATGGTCTGACACTGGCTGGCCTCCTGTCTCAGCACCCTCGAGGGGGTAGAAGTAGCTTTTTAAATGGCTGTTTCATTTAGTACTTGTGTTTGTCAGTAGGTCCTCTGAGCCTTTCTGTGAACAGTGGGTGTGAGTGTGTGGGTTGCGTGTTGCACTGCAGGCTCTGCACTGCAGGCTTCTGGGCCAAGGGGAGGAAGTCACCCAACCGCATGTATGCTGGGCTTTAGAAACAAAAAGAGGCACAACACTAGTTGGACTGGTGAGTAGTGTACTGTTAGACTTGTATTTTTGACGGGGGAGTGTGGTGTTCTGGGACAGTCCGTCCTATGGTCTGAATGTGGCTTTAATGGTATTAGTGTCTTTGTCTAGACTACTGATCAGCCCCTCCTCCCAGCCTGGCCCTGCTGGTTTTTTACATCCCTCCCCTCATGACACACACACACTCATGCGCACACACAGCCCTCATGTGGGAAGTCCCTGATAATCTCCCCTTGGGGCATGGTCCATTATTCTGATGATGGAGGGGGGGCTTTTTGGTGATACTAGGGGTCTGTGGCCCGTTGGTCATATCAACACAAATTGCTTTTACATGCATGTGTCCTAATGGGCCGATAACGTGTGGCCCAGTAAGGCCATTGTGCAATTGTTCATTTTTGTTGTTCCTTTCAGTTTCAATACTTTTGTGACACACACACACACACACACACACACACACACACACACACACACACACACGCACAGGCCAAGTCTCTGTAGACTTCCTTTATGCTCACCCCTCCTCATCTTGCTGAGCTCTTCTCTTCACCACTGATTGATCCCGGGGGGGGGGGGGGGGGGGCTTCAGTGGCTATCATGTGCCTTTTGCACACAGTGTATTTGTTTAATGGCGAGCAGGAACAAAGCCTTCTGATTTGTTCCTAGCTCTCTCAGAGGCTCGTGTGGGTGGGTGTAAAAAGACAAGAACTCAGTCAGCTGATCTCAAACTGGCCAATGACTGGCTTATGACTGTAGCCCCAATTCACTTGGGAGTAGTATAATGATACACAAGTGTGTGTGTGTGTGTGTGTGTGTGTGTGTGTGGACGGGGTGTCTGTCTCTGAGCTCATAAGAGGATTAACGGGGTCAGGACAGAACCCTGGCTTTGATTCCTTCTTTGATTTCTTGTCTCTGCTCTCTTAATTTACCCTTTTGTTTTCTACCTGGCACCGTGTTTTCATCAGTCTAATGTGTGCTGCAACTTCCTGTCTGTTTGCAAGACTGCCAGACATCTAGCATGTCATGGTTGTGGTTTAGCAGTGTGAATAAATACTGTCTGTGTTTCAGGTATCTAGTGAGCAGGAAGAGACTGGAGGAAATACTGCAGACATGGACCATCAATCAGGAGGTAAGCACGCACACACACTTTACACACATTTTAAATGATTTGTGATTGATGTTTTTAAATATCTGAAGAAGTGTCTATTAGTTTATACAACGTTAGCTTTCTCTGTGTATTCTGAAAGGGCCACATACAAACTCTTATCATCATGAGCATATCAACCATTGTTTCAAACATCAAAACCACCAACAACGATCAGTTGTTCAAGGTGTGGTTGGCTCTGGGCGTAGGAGTACGTCCCTCTGCAGTGTGAGGGAAATTAAAAGGTTTGGAGCTGAACGAACGAGCCTCCAGACAGACTCAGAACTCACAGGAAGAGTCCAGGCCTGGCTTCTCTAAGCGGCCCAGTGAGCTTGTGTATGCAAGCTAGTGCTCTCTGAACTGGCTTGTATTTACTATCTTAAATATTATATTTGTGTAACTAAGAAACTTCAATTCAAGGCTCTCAATGGTATTAAATGGGACAACTGCATTTGGTTATACATATCGACATACATGTATGAATGTTTTGTTGCATGAATCATTGACGCAGCAATTAGATTACCTTCAAGTAGTCACTGTGGTCGTGGTAGTTCCTTCCGTTAAATGTATTCTGTTGTATTAAACCTTTTTGTGTCGAAACTATAACATGACATGGAAATCCTTGATGACCATGTTAAAATAAATACAAAAAGGGGCAAGTGAGGTTGAATGTAATGTAAAGTGTGTGTGTGATCCTGTGTTGTGACAGATGGAGCAGAGTCCACACCTCTGAAGGACAGGATGGCTCTCTACCAGGCTGCCGTCTCCAAACAGGAAGCTCTGTCCACCTCTGTCAGTGTGAGTGCTCCTGTAACCCCGGACCGCCACACAATGGTCTGCGTGACATTCAGTTACTTCTATAGTGCAAGAGCCAAGCATTTTTGAACTAGTTAACCAGCACCCTTGCCAATCATTATGCGATTCTGGGCAGCAGGGGCGGGTCTTACCAGGGAGTGCTGTGGCATCCATCATCATACTCTATAGCTCTGTTTTGAAATGCACCTGTCATTCACACAGAGTGACCAACTGGATAGCTACAGTGGAAAACAGAAGGAGAATGTCCCCCCATTCAGTCCAGATTTGGTGAGTACCTTCGCTGTGGCTACATGTTTGTTATTGATTATAAATAAAAGTATTATTTATTCATTCTTTCACCCATGATTTCACTTAAATTGAAAAAAATGTCCACAGCAAAATATACTATGTGTACGATATATTTAAAAGTACACAAATATGTGTTTGACCACTGCAAGGATCGAGGGTGTAGGTCAAAGGCAAACACCTGGTTAGCCACCCATTGCTTGTTTGCCTTGATGAACACCAAACTCTGGTCAGGTTTGGGTTTGCTTACGGGTGATTGCTCCCCTCATGATGTGTAAGCACAGCGTTGCATGCAGTGTCTGGTATTGAAAGCTATCCAGGCTGACCTCTTGTTATCCAGGCTGACCTCTCGTTATCCAGGCTGACCTCTCGTTATCCAGGCTGACCTCTCGTTATCCAGGCTGACCTTGTTATCCAGGCTGACCTCTCTGTTATCCAGGCTGACCTCTCCGTTATCCAGGCTGACCTCTCGTTATCCAGGCTGACCTCTCGTTATCCAGGCTGACCTCTCGTTATCCAGTCCAATAGAGTAAAACATTCCCATTACCCAAGCTAATGGAAATGTTTCCCTCCCACCAGGGTCCAGACTCTGAGCCCAACAGCAGGAAGGCCTCCACCTCGGACAACAACGGTAACTTCCTCTCCATGTCCAAATCCTTGTTGCATTAAGAAGTCTAGACTACCACAGATTAGTCTCTACAATTCACTTAACGTGACTGTCTTAATTGAACTAGATAGAAAATCGGCTGTGTTGAAACCGAAAATCCCGACAGAACAGTGAAGTGCTCGAGTTCTGAGTTCTGGTTTAAGTTTAAATATATTATAACTTGCTACTTTAAACAACTCTGATGTTGGCCCATGTTTGCGTTCACACAATCTTGTCGTTAGTGTAACTTCCGTGTATGTTTGTACAAGGACTCCCTCTAGTGTTTGGACTTGGACATTGCCCGCTTACATATATTGTCTTTAAATCCCATCAGGCACCGGCAGCGGCACCCCAGTGTCCTCTCAGACAAAGAGGGTGAGTGTTCAGTCAATATTAAACACAACTCTCCATCGTGAGGGTCCTTTTTTTTTATAGGGGGCCTGAAATGTGTATTTTCCCTTCTGGGATTAATAAATTAATAAAGTAGTCTATCAGATCTTATAATGTATGGATGTGGATTCAAACAAAGTTTTAAATCCAAATGTAATCCATCATACCTCATTTACAGCTTTTGCATTGCCTTGTCATGTCCACTCAATACTATCATACCTTGTTGCTTTCCTCCTCACTAGCAGTGGTTGCATGATCCAATAAACACCTTAAGGATTTAAGGTGCAGTGTACAACTGTGTGGCATTGGTACAGGTCACCCAAGTCCTCTTTATCAGACATTTCACCTTCCTGGATGGAGGTGAACCATCGACCATAGGTCAGCACTTCTGTTTGTTTATGGACTGCTTTTCCTTTTGTAGCAAAACTTCCGTCTGCCGGCGAGGGAGACCTGCGTTTCCTGTACCAAGACGGTTTATCCCCTGGAGCGCCTGGTGGCCAACCAGCAGGTGTTCCACAACACCTGCTTCCGTTGTACTTACTGTAATACCAAGCTCAGGTGAGGGACACAGAGACACAGTCAGTCAAATTAATTCACAATCAACGGTTAACATTGGCCACAATGTGACAGACGTCTAACTGCATTGTCCTCTGTCTCCCTCGTATGGTCAGCCTGGTGAACTACGCCTCTTTGCACAACAACGTCTACTGCAAGCCGCACTTCTGTCAGCTGTTCAAGGCCAAGGGCAACTATGATGAGGGCTTCGGGCACCGACCACACAAGGAGCTGTGGGAGACCAAAGGGGAGGCTGGGGAGTGCTCCCCGCAGGCCAAGGCCGAGAGCAGCCCAAAGCCCCAGACCCCAGCTCCAGAACTGGACAGCCCTAGCGTGGAGGACTCCCCTCTGGCCAAGGTCAACGTCCTCATGGCCACCATGGAGACCATGGGCCAGGGCGCGTCAGAAAAGACCCCGCGGCCTGCAGAGACCCGCCGCCTGAAGATCTCCTGGCCACCGCGGGCTGAGGCAGAAGACGAGTCTGCCGGTGGGGGGCCCGCCCTCACACCCGTGACCCCTGCCGCTAACGGGGCCTCCACTGCCAAGCAGGTCCGGGCCAAGTGGCCCCCGGAGGAGGAATGCTCCTCCTTGTGCTCGCCCGTGGAGCAGAGCCCTGAGGCCAGGGAGCTGTCCTTCATGCGCAGGAGCTCCTCCCTCATGGAGCGCAGCCGGCCCTTCACGCTGGTCGCTCGTAGCGGAGCCCCTGTCGGCACACTTGAGACCCCCCCGCAGCCACGGGGCACAGGAGACCAAGGAGACGGCCTGGGGCCCACCACCAGCATGGAGCTGCAGCAGCACTCCAGCGGGCATTCCTCAGACGGCCAGACACCCACGGAGGAGGAGGAGGAGCCAGAGCCAGAGGCTGAGGAGGAGCCAGAGGCTGAGGAGGAGCCAGAGGCTGAGGAGGAGCCAGAGGCTGAGGAGGAGGAGGAGGAGGAGGAAGGAGAGGGGGAGAAGATGGAAGAAGAGCATATGGAAGGGGAAGACATCATTTTGGATGAAGAGGAAGAGGTGCCAGCACTTAAACTCCAGGGGAGTCCCATGGAGCCCACAGGGGTGCCGTCCCGCGAGAGGGCGCAGGTGGCTGCCGGCAGCTCGTCCCAGGACGTGGGCTTCTGGGACAGCGAGGAGGCCGAGGAGACGCGACGAGAGACAGAGGCGCTTTCTGTGGAGGAGATGATCAAACGGAACCGTCACTATGACGACGAGGAAGAGGAGGATGCATGAATTTGAACCTCCTTTGCAGGGTGCTTTCTCAGGTCCTTTTCACCTTCAGCACGGTCATCTGCTTTGACCGGTTTTGCTGCGCGCTTTACTGCAGACACTCAGTGCCTCTTTGACCTTTGACCTTTTTTTCTACCTTTTCACCTTCTTTAGAATACTCGTAACACATACCTGAAAGATTAGCATCTCACTGTTGGTGACAGTTAAGAAAGCGTTTGTCTGATGCAAGTTGTTTTTTAAATGTAAACCAGTACATTTCCTCCTTCATGCAAGTACTTATTTTTAGATTTCTAAGTAGGCTAAGGTGAGGGCTCTTGGGCTACGCCATGAACTTCCTTATTACACAGAACGCACCTGAGCACCTGTAGCAATGAGACAGGGGTACTAACGGGGTTAGAAACCATACAAACAATAGATCAAAGGATGTTTTTCTGGTCGCTGCCTTTCTTTCCTTTTTTTATGTGTATTGCAAGCAGATATTGCTACCACCATTGTTATGTGGACCAAAATATGTACTGTTCAAACGAATAAAGAATTGTTACACTCCACAGGACTGGCTATGAACAATAATTTAATGTTTCAAAATGTGACCTTTAGGAGTGGCACTGCCTTGGTAGACTGCAGGATGTATAGCACACCAATAACCAGGTCCTATTTCTGAATATAGTTCATAAGATACAACTCTGCTGATAGGGACCACTGAGTTAAATCAAATAATGCTTACAATTACATGACTTGCATTTAATGTTTTGCTAAGAAAATCAAGCAGATGAGGCTACACATTTGACATTTTAGAAAGGTGATTCTCAGATGTGACCATTAACCAGCCATTGTTTACCTTTATTGGAGATCAAGATGTCTGTGCCTTTACTGCACTCAACTTAAACATGATCCAGATGGCCAAATTAATTTGATTGCCTATAAATATAGTTATAGTGACATTTGATATCTTCAGTTTACATGTACCTGTCCAAAAGTCAACTCATAGCCCTGCAGGGCAGGAGTTTCTCCTTATTTACCTGACTATATATACACTTGCACGAATTTCAAGGTATATTGTTGTTAGCTCATCTCAGAACCTCCTTCTACGGCTATCTTCGCCAAATGGGGGTGTTAAAGATAAATGACAGTTCATTGGTACATCATCACTGCATGATTCTAGCGTTGGCTAGCTATGCCATGTATCTTTAAGTCCACTTCTGAATTCTAATACCTTCCTGTGAGGTGAAGTCACACCTCATAGGAAGGTACAGAGGAATGTACTTGGTACTACACACTTTAGAATTTTCATTGTTTGGAAAAATTATCTCCTAAAACTTTAGCTAGATTGATATTTCTGTGTTGACTTTGGAGTTTGAGGTTACAGCCTTAAGATAAAACAGGCACATGAAGTAAACGAGCATACATTTGAGGAAGTTGTTGGTGAACCATCTTCATGGATAAATACAGTATATATATATATATTTTTTTTTTTTAAAGTGAAACAGAAAATTTGAAAAACAAGAGCATAAAGCATAGTAGCTACCAAATTGAAATAATTTGGCATGGAAAACCAGCTCCCCTTAGAACAAAGCTATTTGACTAAACAAGACAAACAATTCCCCACAGACACTTCAAGCATTGAGATTACTACAGCTCCTGTCTGCTCACCGAGGGACAGAGGTAAAGCGCTCATGGCTACATGCATTTCAGTACCTATTGACTTCTTTCAAACGCATGCAGCACACAGCACACAAACATAATTGTCAGTATCTTCAAGAATGTCCAGCAGTTAATTCAAACATGTCCACTGAGAAAGAAAGGTATTTTAAGAAGGAATCCATTTGATAACAAAGATCTCTTCTAAATCAATTTAAAAAAGAAAAAAGAAAAGGCACACCATTCTCATTTTTCAATGTAAAAGAAAGTGAAGATGAAGGTCTAAAATGATCCTGCTAGGTTGGGCACAGTGCTTTGAGATGTAATGATCTAAGTCCTAAGGATCTCCCTGCGTTGAGGTGGATCTGAACACCTCTCCGCACATGTGACTACCTCATGTTTGCAACTATATAATGCCAGGCAGTTCCATTACACTTCTTTTACTTGTATAGAAAAGTCATATTTTACAATACATATTTGAATAGGACCTCTTTAGAGTAAAATATGAGCAAATTATCTAGGCCTTTAATCTTCTCCATAAAAATACCCCAACAGGCAATGGTCATTAGCAGCTATAGAGGAAAGAAGAAATGGTTGGAAAATAGATTCATAGTTCCTTTAGCAAAACTGCTGCGTTCTTACGGAAGTGCATGCCTCCCAAAGAGAGACAAACAGAGACACAGACAGAAATAGAGAGACAGAGACAGAGAGAGAGACACACAGACAGAAAGAGAGAGAGACAGAGACAGAGAGAGAGAGACACACAGACAGAAAGAGAGAGAGACAGAGACAGAGAGAGAGACACACAGACAGAAAGAGAGAGAGACAGAGACAGAGAGAGAGACACACAGACAGAAAGAGAGAGACACAGATAAAGAGAGAGATGGAGACAGAGAGACAGAGAGAGGGAGACAGAGATAGAGAGAGAGACAGAGAGAAAGATGGAGAGAGAGACAAAGAGAGAGAGATGGAGAGAGAGACAGAGACAGAGAGACAGAGAAAGACAGAAAAAGAGAGATAGATAGAGACAGAGAGAGACAGAGAGAGACAGAGACAGAGAGAGAGAGACAGTGTGGGTGGGGTCCCTGGTGCTTGCAACATAGCCTGCCAACTAGTTTCTATGACTCGACAGAACTGTGGGCCCCCACTTTGCTTTACTTGGGGCCGTGACAAATGCGATAAAGCCAGTAGGCATCAGGATAGGGTCGTGGGGGTCCTGCAGGAGGAGGGATGGTGGTTCTTGGTGATTGCATAGTTGTGTCATGGGGGGTTGCAGCAGGTATGAGTGCTCCAGCTGCTCCTGCCATGCCTCAGTAGGGCCCTGCCCCGCTCTTCAGCCATGGTCCTACATCCACTTGTGTTGTCATGGAGACTACAACAGCAAGGCGATGTGTTCTTTTCCAGCGTCTAACGGGGGAGGGGGGGGGGGGTAATGGGCGTGGGCATGCTGGTAAGTCTGACGGACCCCGTCAGGGGAAAGGGGGGTGTTCTTGTGGACAGGTGCTGATGTTGCCATGGGACCATGTAGACCACACCTCTCTTCCCGGGTCAGCCGCTGAGGGGGTGCAGGTCCACCTTGACCTTCTCGCCACTGCTCAGCATGCCCACGGTGGGGTAGAGGCCCCCTGGCGGGACCGCCACCTCCCTGCGGCCCATCAGCTTGCCGTTCCGGGTGAAGAACACCTACAGGGCCACAGGGGGGCGATGCTGAGTCAACACAGTTTCACCATTTACCCAGATGGTGGTTTCCATGGCGCATAATGCAAGATAAGATACATTTTATAAGTGGACTCTACAGCCTTTATAGAAGGTACTCAACAAGAGTCACCAAACACTTTCTTTTAACAAATACTCGATAATACAATCTGTAAAAAAACAACAAGAAGTACATGTATACAGTACATGTTTCTACTTATTCATGACACAGGATTAAATATTAACCAGCTGAACAACAAAATGGATCAGCGTTCATTGCTGGAAAATGGCCGTAACACAATTTTCTGTGTGTGTCTGTCTGTCTGTCTGTCTGTCTGTCTGTCTCTGAGAGAAGTCAAGTTGAGTAACATATCAAACATTTACAATAGCGCCCAGTCACATACGAGAAGCGTAACATATTTTCACGGCCTCCAACAGGACATCCAACAGGAGGTATGAGCGCAATGTGCAGGAGCACGGCCTTTATGGGTGAGGGTCCTGCTGGAGTCATGTTGCTCCACCCAGGTGGGCTTCTCTAGCGGCGTGTTCAACCAGGACCCCCGAGCCTCACCCAGGTGGGCTTCTCTAGCGGCGTGTTCAACCAGGACCCCCGAGCCTCACCCAGGTGGGCTTCTCTAGCGGCGTGTTCAACCAGGACCCCCGAGCCTCACCCAGGTGGGCTTCTCTAGCGGCGTGTTCAACCAGGACCCCCGAGCCTCACCCAGGTGGGCTTCTCTAGCGGCGTGTTCAACCAGGACCCCCGAGCCTCACCCAGGTGGGCTTCTCTAGCGGCGTGTTCAACCAGGACCCCCGAGCCTCACCCAGGTGGGCTTCTCTAGCGGCGTGTTCAACCAGGACCCCCGAGCCTCACCCAGGTGGGCTTCTCTAGCGGCGTGTTCAACCAGGACCCCCGAGCCTCACCCAGGTGGGCTTCTCTAGCAGCGTGTTCAACCAGGACCCCCGAGCCTCACCCAGGTGGGCTTCTCTAGCGGCGTGTTCAACCAGGACCCCAGAGACCCCGGCAGGTACACCCTGCGTGCAGCGTGTTCAACCAGGACCCCAGAGACCCCGGCAGGTACACCCTGCGTGCAGCGTGTTCAACCAGGACCCCAGAGACCCCGGCAGGTACACCCTGCGTGCAGCGTGTTCAACCAGGACCCCAGAGACCCCGGCAGGTACACCCTGCGTGCAGCGTGTTCAACCAGGACCCCAGAGACCCCGGCAGGTACACCCTGCGTGCAGCGTGTTCAACCAGGACCCCAGAGACCCCGGCAGGTACACCCTGCGTGCAGCGTGTTCAACCAGGACCCCAGAGACCCCGGCAGGTACACCCTGCGTGCAGCGGCTGGAGTACCAGGCATCGGCCCGGACGCCTGAAGCAAACAAACGCCAAACGGACGGAGGCTGGAAAATGAAGTGCTTGATGACGAGTGGCCCTGGCCATGTGTTATCGGGGTGAAGGGGGGCAGCACTGGCCATGTGTTATCGGGGTGAAGGCAGCACTGGCCATGTGTTATCGGGGTGAAGGGGGGCAGCACTGGCCATGTGTTATCGGGGTGAAGGGGGGCAGCACTGGCCATGTGTTATCGGGGTGAAGGCAGCACTGGCCATGTGTTATCGGGGTGAAGGGGGCAGCACTGGCCATGTGTTATCGGGGTGAAGGCAGCCCTGGCCATGTGTTATCGGGGTGAAGGGGGCAGCACTGGCCATGTGTTATCGGGGTGAAGGCAGCACTGGCCATGTGTTATCGGGGTGAAGGCAGCCCTGGCCATGTGTTATCGGGGTGAAGGGGGGCAGCACTGGCCATGTGTTATCGGGGTGAAGGGGGGCAGCACTGGCCATGTGTTATCGGGGTGAAGGGGGGCAGCACTGGCCATGTGTTATCGGGGTGAAGGGGGGCAGCACTGGCCATGTGTTATCGGGGTGAAGGGGGGCAGCACTGGCCATGTGTTATCGGGGTGAAGGCAGCCCTGGCCATGTGTTATCGGGGTGAAGGGGGGCAGCACTGGCCATGTGTTATCGGGGTGAAGGGGGCAGCACTGGCCATGTGTTATCGGGGTGAAGGGGGCAGCACTGGCCATGTGTTATCGGGGTGAAGGGGGGCAGCACTGGCCATGTGTTATCGGGGTGAAGGGGGCAGCCCTGGCCATGTGTTATCGGGGTGAAGGGGGCAGCCCTGGCCATGTGTTATCGGGGTGAAGGGGGCAGCACTGGCCATGTGTTATCGGGGTGAAGGGGGGCAGCACTGGGTCCCTCAGGTGGCAGTACAGCTATGAAAACAATGAAATCATTGTAGCGTGAGCTGCTGAGCTTGCAGCTCTTGTGTAAATGTATTAATGCAAGCCTGCTCTCGTTGCATTTGCCTTCCCCTGTTCCCTGAACCATTTGTTCCTAAGCTGAATGCAAATAAAGTAGGGCAAGTACTGTCATTTCAATGGCACCAATCCCTTGATTTTGCAAACCTTGACACTGCATTGTATGTTCTAGACATACACACTAAACACGTATACAGCCCAACTGTGCTCCTCACCGCCACCTTCCGGCCTTCCTGTCCCCGCTCCATCTCCATGTCTCCTTCCTCCTCCTCCTCGTCTTCGTCGTTCAGGTACAGAACATTCTGGATGCCTTCCTGCTGAGGCTGATCCTCCAGCTGCTCCCAGTCGTCCACGTCAGCTGAGGAGAAGGATTTGATGAGAGAAAGACCTGTTGAGTGCAGTCCAATGTCTGTGTGTGTTCACCATGAACAAACCTACAGCGTGAGGGGCACTTAAAGCGCCATTCATCTATTTCCGACCACTAGAGGGCAGCACCCATTGGGACCCATCCAGGTGTCTTGGTTCTTCTAGATCTAATTCATCTATGGAGCTCTAGGCCCCCCATGTCCAGGTTGGACTTGAATAGCAAATAGTGCCAATAGGAATGTCATTTTAAAGATAAGATAAACTATTTATATGAAAACATGACATAAAATTTGTGATCATGCATTATCATTCTTTTACACTAGATGTACACTAGGTTACACTAGAAGCAACCATATAGAGAAACACCTGTACCTTCAATATCTGCATATTCAACCAATCATCCAATACAATTTCCCTGCTTTTCCTTTGGAACGTGGGAACTCTTCCATGGTCTACAAAGCATTGCACACGTACTATCGGATTAAATGTGGATTAAAGTGAACTCTCAGCTGTAGAGTCTTCCTGTGAAAAACTGTACTGGCTTAAATGTGTTGTGCTGGTCTCCTCTTTTCTTAACTGGGTCCACAACAGTCTGCCATGAGTAATTAACCCTTTACCCAAATGAGAAAAAGGGTCTGAATAATCAAATGTGATCCTTAATGCACAATCATCGTAGATGCCAGCATTTCATACATGATTGACTGATTTCTGTCATTGTAGTAGTTTCAATTCACACTATCTTGCCTTTATCCAAAAATGACATTATGGAGCAGGTAGGCACATTTTGGACGTCTACAGGATGGGGATCAAACCCAGAACATTTCCTCTGGGAAACGCACCCTTACAACCAAATGATCCTGCCCTACATCGACGTCTTGAAAAGTAGGCTACTGGCACGGCCAATGTGATCCGGTGAATCACAAAACTTAACAAAAGGTCTGACTTGATCCCTGTCAGAATTAGTATACATTTGACCTGTATGATTGCTTCATAGACTACCGCCTGCTCACAACACGTTTAATGGCAGTTGTACGAATAGGCTCAGCAACATTCAACCTACTAAACAACCATTGTTGGCAACACAGCACTTGGGATATACTTTTGAGTGTCCTCTGACTGCGGCTCTCATGTGGGAGTCTCGGATTCGTTATTCAATCCCCTGCATCCTACGCAGCACTCAATGTTCCCTCTTAAGACCCGGCCAGGTACCGCAATTGTCTGGCTCTAAACCCCCCTGCTAAGTCCCTTTTAAGAGCAAAAACCTCCCACGGACACGCAAGCCTGAGTAGTGGTAAGACCTCCGTGAGTGACGGCCTAATGGGCCCGAACCCGGCACCCTCACCTTCTCCGTCCAGGATGTAGTCTCGCGGGAACATGATCCCACAGCCCATGATGTCACCCTTGAGGCAGCGTGGGCCGAAGGCGTCGCCCACGCCGCTGCCGTGGAACAGCTTACCGTCGTCTGGCCAACAGAGGAAGAGGGATGGAGACGAAGAAAAGAGACGCCTTGAATTAGGAGGAAAGTGTTCAACAAAGTAGAAATGTGAGACTTGGATAAAGGTTTTTCATACTTCTCCACAACTCGGCCAGTGGGAGACCTCTTTGAGCACTGTGTCTGTCTTGGCAAGTCACCTTATACATCCTCATACAGCGTACCCAAACACTTCCAAAAACACTTCTAATCAATAATCAAACAACAAAACTTAAGTCAAAACCCAACACAGGAGTATAAGTTGAACAGCATTGAAAACAGTTATAGGAAACAGCAAACTAAAAGAAAGAAAATAAACGAAAAAGAGCAAAAGAAAAACAGAGGAAGTCCTGCAGACGAGCTGGTGTTGTAAATATTTATGGAGTTGTCATGGGACCAGTCCCCGGCTCAGGATACTGTTCAAACAATCTGTATCCGAGCACCAGCAGGTAGACACTGTATCATTACGGCCCCCATGCGGGCCCCTGGCACAGCAGCACACAGGAGGGGCCCTGCTAAATATAGTGCTGCAGGGGGTTTGTTTGAGGGCCGAGAGAGGGCCGGCAGGGGCAGGATCCTGGGACCGCTGAGGACTCGCTGATGGCGGAAAGCCCCGTGGCAGTGGGCGGATTCACACTGCGTTGAGCAACACACAACAAGTCTCCAACCACCACCGCCCGGCTGGTAACCAGAGGACTGCAGCAGGTCGTAGCAGCCGGAGAACAACAGTGTCTACGCACTGACCTGGGAAACACCTCCATAGATTCACACTCAAACTTTGGCACTTTTGTTTACTTACTCATCATTTCCATGTGTGTGCCATTATGGTCTTTCTAGTTAAAAACGACCCCATCATTATTTGTGGGGGAGGAGGGTCCCTGTACAGCTTCTTCCTCCAGTTTGGCCTGATAAAGACATTACATTTGTACTGAGGTTAGGTTGTTGAGAGACATGTCACTATAGGGACATAGCATAGTATATAAGCCTTAATTATCGAATACTTATATAGCACTTTTTAAAAGGGACCCCAGCCACGGTACACATCCCAGACAAAACCTAATAATACATAACATAGTGATGGCAAAGGTTGCAGAGGACAGCGGAAATTAACTACAGACCATAGGCCTTGGTGAACAGGTACGTTTGCAATGGTTTCAATTGTGTCCAAGTGTCTCTGGCTGTTATGGTGGCATGGTGGTTTTGGTTCAACTTGGGGGGTGGTGTTTGTTGGCATTTGAGGTTGCAGACAGAGAGGCTTGGCTGAGCTGCTGGGTACACACTACGGGATAGTTAGCACGATTTTGTGCCCAATTTCCCCCTTCCGACTTTTTGCCGTAAAACCTGTGGTGTGGGTATGTTAAGAGCCGATTCATGATGGCAAATATTAAACATGTTCAATATTTACGATTCGATATCCTGTAGTGTGGGGGGAACCCCGATGACAGCTGAGGACATAGGCAATTGATTGTCACGAGGGAAAGACGCTAGCCAATGGGGAGCCACGCTGACTTAACGTCATACCAACAATTCATCAAGTCATCAAAACAGAAGCTACGGCGGCAAAAGCAAAAGTGGGCTGGTCTTTCGAAATGGAGGAACAGCTTGTAGAAATTAAGATTTTCTGAAAAAAAAAAACAATGGCAAAAGCTAGCATAGCTCCTGACCATCGCCCGCCATGTTTGTTTACACTAAAGACACGATTTTGATCGCGAGAGATTGGCGAGATTTCCGGTTTTGAAACTGGTGACTGTGGAATGGAATCGGTTAGTGTGTGGTGTGCTGGTGTGTCTGGTTTCCTTCCACACACTAAAGGACCAAAACACTTATCTTAATCTATCGTTAGGTGTGTGGTTCTCATGTTTTCTCAATTTGAAAAATGGCCTCGTGTGTCCCCAGCATAAGGCCCTTGGGGTGACGCTGCATGCTATCCGGTTCTGCTACCACTAGCATGCAGGGTCATCGTGAGGGCTGATGTTAGATCCAGGGGCAGGAGCCAGAGTGGTGCTAGGGCTAATGTGGGTGGAGATGACAGGTCGCTGAGCAGCTTAAGTGACCTGGGCATGAGAAACCCTGTGCATGGGAAAACAGCATAGGCGTTCGTAACATGAGAGTTTGGAAAACACTGCTGTCCCTGCCCAGGGAACGCTGACTTCAGAGACTCCTAAAACATGATAATAAAAAAGACTGTTGTTCCATAGCTGCATGCAGGCGCTGTTCAACATGTTTCTCCGTGTCAACCATTAAGGCCCTGTGTTGTCGTTGTTGCTATGGGATTTAAACTGCAAACAAATAGTTCATGTCCATTCTGTTGTGCTACAGTCCAAATTTTAAAACGCATTGCTTTTCTCATCACTGTTTTATAGAATACGAACATGGCCAAGCAAACACGTTTTCTGTAAACTATGTAATAAATATATTATATGTATGTAAAATATTCATGCCAAAAGTTAGTATTGCCCTCTTAGCTAGTCCTTGGGGGGGCGGGGGGTAAGACCTGGGAGTATGTTAGCCCTAGAAGGTTTAGCCCTCAGTGGAGTTAGCCCTAGAAGGTTTAGCCCTCAGTGGAGTTACCCCTAGAAGGGGTTAGCCCTCAGTGAAGTTACCCCTAGAAGGGGTTAGCCCTAGAAGGGGTTAGCCCTCAGTGAAGTTAGCCCTGGAAGGGGTTAGCCCTCAGTGGAGTTAGCTCTAGAAGGGGTTAGCCCTAGAAGGAGTTGGCCCTGGAAGGGGTTAGCCCTCAGTGGAGTTAGCCCTAGAAGGAGTTGGCCCTAGAAGGAGTTAGCCCTAGAAGGAGTTGGCCCTAGAAGGGGTTAGCCCTGGAAGGGGTTAGCCCTCAGTGGAGTTAGCCCAAAGTGGGGTTAGCCCTAGAAGGGGTTAGCCCTGGAAGGGGTTAGCTCTAGAAGGGGTTAGCCCTCAGTGGAGTTAGCCCAAAGTGGGGTTAGCCCTGGAAGGAGTTAGCTCTAGAAGGGGTTAGCCCTCAGTGGAGTTAGCCCAAAGTGGGGTTAGCCCTAGAAGGGGTTAGCCCTGGAAGGGGTTAGTGCACTTGGTAAACTCAACTGATTCGACATTGAGAAAGACAAACAACCGTCTTAATAAAGGTTATGGCTCTTTGTTGTCTGCAAAGTTAAATAATTATAAAAATGGAAACGTTTAATGCATGCCTACTGCTTATAGACTACTTTTAATTAGTCTATGAGCAGTAGGGAGCCATATTCAGTACCTTAATGTGACCTGACCTATCCAAGAAGGGCCATTTATCCAGGGAGTTGGGCTGAGGCGGAGCTTCAGGCCCTCAAGCTCCGCCTCCTGCCTCATGGCTAGGCCTCAGTCTTGGAGCCACATGCTACATCTGGTGGACATCAGCCCCCGCCCATCACTTGTCAAAAGTATTCTATCAAATTAATTGTGGCACACAAGAATACCACATTTGTGGCCATAAATGAGTCAGCACTGTGCGCTGCCCTGCCTCACTAAGTGGCCTAAGCTGACACTGTTGCATGCTTTTTATTAGCGATCATCGAGTGGTGTACTTCCAGTTGCCCAGGGGGAGGAGAACCATGACAAAGAGAAGCAGACACACTGAGTGTGAACAGAAAGTAAATAGAAATCTGCAATTAGCTTAGGATGCTTCAGTTATTTATGTTTTAGTAAAACAAAGATTTACGTTATCTTTACAGGGAATGAAAGTTATAGACAGTTATTATAGTTATGGTGTATAGTGTAGATTGGTGATGTCTGTTACAAATATTATAAAAAAGAATATAAATAATAAACCCTAAACCAGAAGGGCTTGGAATGTGGGCAGTGGGTTCAGAAGGCCCTGTGCATGCCTGTGAAGTTACCCAGGCCACAAGGCAGCATAAAGCACTTCTACTATGCTAGTGGCTGGGTCGCTGGGCTCTGTAGTGGTTTGTCATTAGTGAGCTACAAGCCATTTAGGCAGTATGTGGTGGATCTGAAGATCTGAAGAAGAACGCTGGTTTGTTATACAAAGCCCAGGTAGGTCACATTGCTTGCAATTATGTGCAATTAACTGCTCTGCAATTATGTAGCTGCGCTGCATATAGTGTATGGTGCTTTGGCTAGAGATGGGATTATGGTACAGCAATGATGCTACGTTGTATTATACTATATATATATAATTGAGGGTAGGTCATACTATATACGCCACATCGATTATTAGTAGGCTGCTTTGCTTTAGGTCCACAATGCTTATTTGGGTTAGACCAAAACTAACAATATCTCTTCATTTATTAAGTTAATACAATGTGATGTTCTTGCTATTCAGGGTGCATCTTTCCACACACACACACACACACACACACACACACACACACACACACACACACACACACACACACACACACACACACACACACACACACACACACACACACACACACACACACACACACACACACACACACACACACACACACACAAAGATAATGTCTTGAAAGCAGGTAGATGACAAGATAATGGAAGCTGCCATGAAAGAACTAAGCACAAAGTTGTCAATGAATAGCTGTGTCATTGGTATGTGCCATGGGGGTAACACAAAGTAGCATTATCCCAAGCAGGCATGAGGGTGCTGCTGATAGCGGCCACCAGCTCAGTACCAGGGTCATTGAGTCATCGTGTGCATGAGTCATCCGTGGGGAAGCGAGCGGCCCTATGCCAAATGGAGATAAGGTTAATGTAGCTTCCATGGGCCAGGCTGCGGGACATCTGCCGCTAAGCCAAGGACCCGTACACGCTGACAAGATGTGCAGGCAGATGTTTGGCAGATGTTCATGTGTCTATGCATGAACGCGAGAGAGACTGATTAAATATACGTGGAGTAAACTAAGCCAATACAAACCCACATAAATGAATACTACAAGGTATTACAAAAGGGGGCCCAAAACAGAAATCTTCAACCAGTAGAGAGAAAGTAGCAATGTGGCACATGCAGATAACTAGCCGCTGAAACACAAACATCCATAATACCCACCATTCAATTGAAACCTAATAACAGGATTGCATGTCCCAACACTCAAAGTACAAACTGGCAGCTTGGAGACAAATAGGACACCATACCGCACAAAATACCTTTTGGGATATGAGAATCTAGACTTGCACCTAGTATTGTAACTGAAGCCCCAAACCTAAAGCCTTTAGGGTTCCTAGAAACGTCGCAGTAACGCCAGACATTTCACTCTGACCTTTCTGACCGTGTTTACGGGCCTCAGCGGACCTGAACCTAGAGGCCTCAGCAGACCTGAACCTAGAGGCCTCAGCAGACCTGAACCTAGAGGCCTCAGCAGACCTGAACCTAGAGGCCTCAGCAGACCTGAAACTAGAGGCCTCAGCAGACCTGAACCTAGAGGCCTCAGCAGACCTGAACCTAGAGGCCTCAGCAGACCTGAACCTAGAGGCCTCAGCAGACCTGAACCTAGAGGCCTCAGCAGACCTGAACCTAGAGGCCTCAGCAGACCTGAACCTAGAGGCCTCAGCAGACCTGAACCTAGAGGCCTCAGCAGACCTGAACCTAGAGGCCTCAGCAGACCTGAAACTAGAGGCCTCAGCAGACCTGAACCTAGAGGCCTCAGCAGACCTGAACCTAGAGGCCTCAGCAGACCTGAACCTAGAGGCCTCAGCAGACCTGAACCTAGAGGCCTCAGCAGACCTGAACCTAGAGGCCTCAGCAGACCTGAACCTAGAGGCCTCAGCAGACCTGAACCTAGAGGACTCAGCAGACCTGAACCCAGAGACTTCAGGTTTGGCGCTAACACAAGCATGAGCGGCCCTTATAGACCATATGCATCATTTTAGTCTCTAAGAAATCAGACAAATGCCCTAGCTCCCAGGGCCCTAGCTCCCTGGGCCCTAGCTCCCAGGACCCTAGCTCCCAGGACCCTAGCTCCCTGGGCCCTTGCTCCCTGGGCCCTAGTTCCCAGGGCCCTAGCTCCCAGGGCCCTAGCTCCCAGGGCCCTAGCTACCTGGGCCCTAGCTCCCAGGGCCCTAGCTACCTGGGCCCTAGCTACCTGGGCCCTAGCTCCCAGGGCCCTAGCTACCAGGGCCCTAGCATGGCCAGCAGCAAAATTCGTGGACAACAGGATCCTTTGCTGTTGGATCTCACTAAGTCATCCAGCCACCTAGCCTTCTCTTTAGCATCTCAACAGGATCCTTTGCTGTTGGATCTCACTAAGTCATCCAGCCACCTAGCCTTCTCTTTAGGATCTCAACAGGATCCTTTGCTGTTGGATCTCACCATGTCATCCAGCCACCTAGCCTTCTCTTTAGCATCTCAACAGGATCCTTTGCTGTTGGATCTCACCATGTCATCCAGCCACCTAGCCTTCTCTTTAGCATCTCAACAGGATCCTTTGCTGTTGGATCTCACCATGTCATCCAGCCACCTAGCCTTCTCTTTAGCATCTCAACAGGATCCTTTGCTGTTGGATCTCACCATGTCATCCAGCCACCTAGCCTTCTCTTTAGCATCTCAACAGGATCCTTTGCTGTTGGATCTCACCAAGTCATCCAGCCACCTAGCCTTCTCTTTAGCATCTCAACAGCAGCAGCAGTAGGAATCTCGCAGGGCTAATGGCGTCGGGGTGCTGAAGCCTGGAATGGCTGCCGTGAGGGCGGGGGACGGATGCCTGCAGAGATAATCTCCACAGACCTGTCGTCACAAACAACCAGAACCCGAGCATTGCTGTGCGCAGAGATAACTTGGTGTTGGCTTTGCCTCTTGTTTTGTTTCTCAGTAAGAGTGAGAGAAAGAGGGGGGAGAGAGCATGAGATACAATCGCTTCCCTTGTTTAGATAGTGCTGTTGTCTTGTATATCTACTCTGGGATCCTCTGCTATCTGAGCTCCGGGCATGTTCCCACCCCATGAGATGGTGCCCTGAGATGATGGCATCCAAACACACTAGATAGCTACTTCAGAGGGAACATGGCTCCGCACCCAAGAAATGGAAGAGGAAACACTTTTAGACACAAACACAAAGAAGAAATGAAGTGACGCTTCTTTCTAAGGTCTACCTGTACCGTGCAGGAACCCCATTCCAAGCCTTAGTCTTTACTGTCGCCTAAAGCTTCCCAACCTATGGGCCGGGAATCCACTTGGGATCGCAGGAAATGGATAGACATTTGATTGTACATTTTTGATTGGTATGGGTACTGTGCATACCATACTGATGGCATAACAGTGAGAGAGGGGGGATAGGTGTGGAGGTCTCACCTGCATGGTAGGCCACAGAACCCCGACTCCAGCCTGGATGTCTGTTCTTGGGGTAGTCCTGCATGAACAAGCAAATGGTTCCTGTTCAGAGATCATACAACATCATATGCACACAGATTAACATTCACTTTTAGGTTGGATAGTCTATATGTTGAGACCAAATGTACAATTTGGGTAATGCTTTGAATGTAATCTAGAAATTGAGGAATTGTCTGATTGCAGGCTTTGCACAAGCCATCTACAGCCATGCCTTATTCTATCTACTAACCCCATGACTGTACCCCGAGATTCTGTAGTTGACTGTGGCGGAGTCACGGCCTCTTGGGGATGGTTCTGCTTAGCTTTAACACTGCGCGTGTGTGGATTTAGGTGTAATCTGTATGTGAAATATGACTATATTCACTGTCACATTGTCTTTCCTCCATTTCCTCAATCCCAAATGAATGCACAACATTGAATTGTGCATTCAGTTCCACTCTCTTGGATGTTTTGTGTCGCTGTGGTCATGAGAACTTTCTGTCTCGCCATGCCAACAGAAGTAACAAATGGGCCATCATTTGGATAAGATCAGAGTGGGACTAAGTGCATTGATGTGGCTGTGCTGTGCCTCTATTAGCGTGGAGCAAGGGGAACAAGGAGGAGATGGGACATGAGCTCACATAGAGTATGGTGTGTATATATCATCAATGTTTGTATTACTGCGTTTGCCATCTCTAACATGCGTATATCCATCTTAGTACATTGGTATTCCTTCTTTTCTGTCAAAAGAATACAGGATAGGTACCATTCCCTCACATAAACAAAATCATTCAAAGATATTTGAAAACACTCAAAGGTATTCTAATGGTAGGATGGTAAAACCCTGTAACTTTTACAAGTGAATTAACTAGCAGGGTCCCAGTAATTGTATGTGTCTGAGAGGGAAACGTGTCTTGATTCAAACTGCAAGTGCAGACGATGGAGATATTTCATCTCAAGCAGGTGGTAATAGGTCATTCCACCGCATTATCCACACACACACACACACACACACACACACACACACACACACACACACACACACACACACACACAACACACACACACACACACACACACACACACACGGAGGAACTGCCAGAGGAAGACAGAGAGACAGCGAGGAATGGAGGAATGTGGCCACTGGTCCAAGCCTCCGATCGCTCCTCGATCTGCCAGGTTCAGATCTCGAGACCACAAACATTTGAGTACATCTCTGGTGGTGGGGGCTTGGGGCGACCTGATCGATGGGATACACGCCGGGGTTGATCAGTGACTTGGTGGTGCATGCTTTAACCAGGCAATATTAACTAATGACTGACTATACAGGGATAGCTTGAGAGCATGTAGACCGCAGACTACATGTGGTTGCGATAGATGGATGGTACTGGTTAATACATCTGGTTTTTAGAACTGCCTTACATACATTTTATGTCCATCCTCTGCAATTCATCACATCAGCACAATAAAAACAGCACCTATAACCCTGCATAGAAGAATCCCAGAAGCCGCTAGGTTTTTCGACAGCTGTTGTGCAATACCTAAGTTACACTTAAACTCCTTCTGCTTGACACAACACAAGTGTGAGCAAACTAACAGACCGGCTGGAATGAGGACAAGAAGCTGCTTGATTTCATTAGCCTGCCTTTCCAAACTGGGGCAGAGTAAACAAGTGGTGAGGTAGCGAGAGGAGAATGGTGCGGGTGGAGCAGAGATTCCCGTGGAAACAGATACCCCTCACCTATCACAGCCATCTCTCCCTGGCAATACACCGTCTAAAAATAACACTCCAGCCGCAGATTACCTCTGGTGTGTGTGTGTGTGTGTGTGTGTGTGTGTGTGTGTGTGTGTGTGTGTGTGTGTGTGTGTGTGTGTGTGTGTGTGTGTGTGTGTGTGTGTGTGTGTGGTAAATGAAAGTTTGATCATGTTTGTGTGGGTGTGCTCATATGATTTGGTAGTGCAGGGCTACTGCAGGTTTGTTTGTCTAACCCCTTGTCATCAGGTTAAGGATCGCTAGCTTCCAACATAAAAGGAAGATGGAGAGAGATCAGATGTGGATCTGTGGGGGCTGAAGATAAGGACACCCTGGATGTGAGGGAAACATCTTGGTGGATCTGTAAGTGTGTGGGTATGTGTGTATAAAAAGTGTACCACATACCAAAGCATACTAGTGTCAAAACATAACAAATGGTTGTATTTGCTTTAGGTTTATCCTAAAAAACCTGGGTAAATGCATATGCTTTGTTTTAGTTGTTTTCTGCAATTGAGAGAAGAAAGAGAGACAGAAATGGTCAGGCAACCTTGACTGTAACAATGATGCTGAATTAACTTTAACCCAGTATACCTCTACATTACTGGCTGGGTTGATGTGCATTTATGTTTCTGTGTTGAAAAGCTGCCAAATCAGGGGACTTGGCAAAGACATGGCCCTTTTGTTCTTTTAGCAAACAGACCTGAGCAGTAATGAACAGTCACCAGATTGTGCAAATCTTGCCTCGTGGAAGGAAGTGGAAGAAAGACTGCTGTTCCCAGGATTCCTGTCCCACGGCAAACCAGGGCAGAGGAAACATCCCATACCTCGTAGGTGGAGCTTTTTTTGTCAGTAGGTGAAATGGAATGAAATGTAGGTCTGCACTAGTCTCTTCAGAAGCTAGAATGTCAGCTGTGCTACGTGAGAAACAACACACAGGGAGGACCAAGGTGAAGCGTGAGGTCTGGTTACTACTGCACCGTGAGATCCAGGGTCCCGACAACAACGGCTGTTTCTCTATTGCTCCCCCCCCCCCCCCCCCCCCCCCCCGCTCCTTTTTCTCTTCCCCTGCACTTTGAACTGAACAGGTTAACCCTGCACACCTCCCTGCATGTATTCAGCGTTGTGCATCCCCTCTTCACTGGGCCGGGGCTCCGGCCTGCCCGGCTCCACTCTTCCACCCACTCCCTGCTCCCCTTTGTCTCAACCCTAGCAACCACTGTTTGTACCGGACGCACCACAGCCATGGCACCAAGCGCATGCATGCTCTGCATACATCTAGATGTTTATCTGAGGAGGAAGGGGGGTGTGTGTGTGTGTGTGTGTGTGTGTGTGTGTGTGTGTGTGTGTGTGTGTGTGTGTGTGTGTGTGTGTGTGTGTGTGTGTGTGTGTGTGTGTGTGTGTGTGTGTGTGTGTGTGTGTGTGTGTGTGTGGGGTATAATTACAGCAGGGTATAACAAATCTTTGATTACTCACCCGACATGCCCACAACCTTACCCCACTTGCCCAGACTCAAACACATTTGCTTTGCATTGAAGACTATGGAAGCTAACCATGCCTCTTCGCATCATGTACGGTTTCTTATCTAGACCAAAAAGCTCCAACACCATCCTTTCATACATGGCATTATATATATGCACTGGTCTCCAGATCTCCAACTCTGTCTAAGACCTCACCATAGCCAACTGTTAAATAAGCATTTATTTATTTTTTTGACCACACATTACCATAATCTTTCTCAGTTCTCGTGAAATTCTAATTATACATATACCAGTCTTGGCATCAAATGCTTTACAAGGCTCATACCAACACCCCTCACTGGCCAACATAGTGATTCACTACTAGAGTAAACCCTAATATGAAAAGCATGTAAAATAAAAGGTGTTGGACTGCTCTGATGCAAACACCTCGGTGGAGGCACCCAGAGAGGTGGGGAGGGAGAGACAGAAAGAAAGAGAGCCAGATGGAAGCGAGACAAGGGAGAACGTGACCAGAAGGAGACAGAGTGAAATTAAAAGAGGGGGAGGGTCTAGACTCCACATAGGATGGTACATTTGCTCTTGTGGTGAAGTGGCTCCAGCCAGAAACCAAGGGCAAACAGAATCAGAGACAAAGAGAGAGACGGACGCAGACTGCAATGAATCGGAGGTGACGGAGTTGATGGGTTTGTGCTTGGGTCGGCTCTCTGGCGCTGGGCACTATGGGAAGGGGGAGTGAACATCTGAAGAAACTGCTCCTGCTATGGAGTAAACAGTCGTTAACAGAGGCCTTCAGTTTGCTGTCCCCTCTGATGGCCTTTCACTTAATGTCTTTATAATGAACCCCAGATGCATAGTGAGGAGAGAGGAGAGTTCTGGCTCAAGAGGCGGAAACGCTACTCGAGTTATCACCATTAAGCGTCTTCCTCGCCGTCTGTCCTTTCAACTATTTGAACGCAGTCGGTGTCTTAAAGTGGTGTGTTGTATGCAAATATAGATAATGCAGATCTGAGTGCATCTGGAAAACGTGTGTGTGTGTGTGTGTGTGTGTGTGTGTGTGTCACAGAGCACAGACACAGCTGAAATCCACCACAGGGTATGAGGGTAAATTTACCACCTGTGAAGTAAACTAACTTCCCTTAAAATTTACAAAAATTCAAATGTGGTAAATGTGCCGTAAATGTGAAAGTTTGACGTGTTAAAAGGAAAAATATGCTCAAGTAAATGGGCAATTTTGCCCACAGCAGGCATGGGAAGATTTGGCAAATGGATATAAAACCAATGAAAATAACAGGCTTGTAAGGGCGGCCGATTATTCAGTGTTTGCAATTGGATGGACAGTAAGTGTTTATTTTATTTTTATAGGCTTGGAAAAGCCTGTACGATGGATTCCTTTTAGAGCAGTCCTGGTCAGAGTCCTAAAGTGATATAACAAGACTCCTCTTGTGTTTGTTTCAGGCCTCAGGGCATCCAAGGCGCTGACGTCGCAGTATGCCAGACATATGGGGCGCTAGTAAACTGGTTCAACTCAATGGTATGCACAGTGAACACACAATACAACTTTGTCGTGTTGATGAATACTTCATTAGTCCAAATATTTGCCATTTCCAGAATATGTATACATCTTTAACATCCTCTGTGAGCTGTTCAACCACTAGAGCATTTCATCCCAGCAATAAGGAAAATCCACCATCATCTGCCCAGTGCAGAGAACCACCCTGTAGCCTGAGCTGTGAAAGCCTTGTTCTCCCCAAGCTACAAAAGGCTGTTCTGTTGGTGGGCTGGGGTGGGAACAGCAGTACAGACAGCATCAGGGGTGGGAACAGCAGTACAGACAACATCAGGGGTGGGAACAGCAGTACAGACAGCATGGAGGGAACAGCAGTACAGACAACATCAGGGGTGGGAACAGCAGTACAGACAACATCAGGGGTGGGAACAGCAGTACAGACAACATCAGGGGTGGGAACAGCAGTACAGACAACATCAGGGGTGGGAACAGCAGTACAGACAGCATCAGGGGTGGGAACAGCAGTACAGACAGCATGGAGGGAACAGCAGTACAGACAGCATGGAGGGAACCGCAGTACAGACAGCATCAGGGGTGGGAACAGCAGTACAGACAGCATCAGGGGTGGGAACAGCAGTACAGACAACATCAGGGGTGGGAACAGCAGTACAGACAACATCAGGGGTGGGAACAGCAGTACAGACAGCATGGAGGGTGGGAACAGCAGTACAGACAGCATAGAGGGTGGGAACAGCAGTACAGACAGCATTGAGGGTGGGAACAGCAGTACAAACAGCAGAGGGTGGCATCAGTACAGACAGCATAGAGGGAGGGAACAGCAGTACAGACAGCATAGAGGGTGGGAACAGCAGTACAGACAGCATGGAGGGTGGGAACAGCAGTACAAACAGCATGGAGGGTGGGAACAGCAGTACAGACAGCATAGAGGGTGGGAACAGCAGTACAGACAGCATGGAGGGAACAGCAGTACAGACAGCATATAGGGTGGGAACAGCAGTACAGACAGCATATAGGGTGGGAACAGCAGTACAGACAGCATATAGGGAGGGAACAGCAGTACAGACAGCATAGAGGGAGGGAACAGCAGTACAGACAGCATAGAGGGTGGGAACAGCAGTACAGACAGCATAGAGGGTGGGAACAGCAGTACAAACAGCATGGAGGGAGGGAACAGCAGTACAGACAGCATGGAGGGTGGGAACAGCAGTACAGACAGCATAGAGGGTGGGAACAGCAGTACAGACAGCATAGAGAGTGGGAACAGCAGTACAGACAGCATGGAGGGAGGGAACAGCAGTACAGACAGCATGGAGGGTGGGAACAGCAGTACAGACAGCAGAGGGTGCACCTGTCCTGTTGCTGCTGTATGGTGTATACAACCACCTGGAGAAGCCAAAGGCCCATGTGACGATGGGGTTTGTGGACTTTGCAAGCGCCTTCAATACAGTTCATCCTCACCTGAGGGGAAAAAAAACTGCCTCAAATGGACACTAACCCCCACCTGATTCTCTGAATCCTCACACTTCTAACTGGAAGGCAGCAGGCGCTCAAGAGTCAATGGTCACCTCAGGTCCAACACAACAATCTCCACTGACTCCTGCTGTGAACAGCCCACCCTCCCACCACTGGAAGTCAATGGCCAGAACATTCAGAAGGTGGGGGCATATCAATATCTGGGAACCACCATTGACCACAGACTCACCTTGAAACCCAATAGTGAAACCTCCTCTTTTCCTGAGGAAACTCCTCCAGGTCCATCAACCTGTCCAACAGGCATTTTACAGCTGTTAGATGTAGTCCAACATCACATTCAACATAACCGCCTGGTTTGGTTCAATGAGCAACATCCATCTCAACCCCCTCAACAAGATCACCGGCCATGACCAGCAGACCATTGGGCTGGAGCTAGAATCCCCCTGCAGCCTTCACAGCAGACTGACACTGGTGAAAGGATCCCACATAGCATCAGACAACGCATTCTGCCCCACCATTACAACCACCTCCCCTCAGGACGCAGATCACACCCATTCAAACCCAAGCGTGCCATATCAACTTTAGTCCCCACCTCTATCAGAGTACTCAACTCCTCCTAGTTGTAAGAGTATTTAACAGTTTGAACAAATGAGTGGACCTTATACCACAGATCAGACTAGGACACTTCCCACTGCTTTCAACATGCACTTGTTCATTGTCTTGTACTGGTATGTTGTCGGTCACTGTAATTCGGACCATGCCAACCAAGTTCCCAGCGGAACTATTTTAATTGAATTGACTTGTGTATGTGAGGAATGGGACCATTCAGGAACATTCAGCCCAGGTAGGAATTGCAGTTTTGGCAGAGTTCAAATAAACTGAATGCACACATACCATCACTGTTTTCTCCGTATACGAGTCGTCATTTAAGTTAGAAAATAGTGACTGTTCAATTAGTGTATTGAAGAGCCCATATGCCCAATACCAGAGATCTTTATATTCAGGGAAAGGTTGTAGGCTAGCCATGCTACTGCTGTCTCCTGCATGTTGGCAGGGTTAGCCTGGCATCTTAGCATGGGCAGATTTCATATGCGACACAGAGCAATGTGTTCAACCTGGAGATACAGCCATGCTTCCTGACACGATTCAGGAACGGGCAAAGTTGAATCTTGTTTTTATTATTAATAAGGAGGTAACGTTGTGACCCTGGGAGATACTTCTGGCTGTTTTCAACAGGTCTTGGCAGTAGCTAATATTCCACATTCATAACCGCTTCAAGGCTATACTTACAGGGCGTACAAGAATAAAATGATGATCATGAGCGGAATGACCCCATTACTTTCTTAAAAAAATAGATCCAGTGAATTAAAGAATCAAAAGATGCTGAAAACAGTAAACAGACCTTGTGAAAGAAGCCATCTATCACCAGTCATTTCTCCTTTAGTGTGACTCCGGAATGTCCCCACAAACTAGCAGTGGAAAAGAGCCCTGCGCTCTCGCTGTAAACCCTAGAAAGAGCCCTGCGCTCTCGCTGTAAACCCTAGAAAGAGCCCTGCGCTCTCGCTGTAAACCCTAGAAAGAGCCCTGCGCTCTCGCTGTAAACCCTAGAAAGAGCCCTGCGCTCTCGCTGTAAACCCTAGAAAGAGCCCTGCGCTCTCGCTGTAAACCCTAGAAAGAGCCCTGCGCTCTCGCTGTCAACGCTAGAAAGAGCCCTGCGCTCTCGCTGTCAACCCTAGAAAGAGCCCTGCGCTCTCGCTGTAAACCCTAGAAAGAGCCCTGCGCTCTCGCTGTAAACCCTAGAAAGAGCCCTGCGCTCTCGCTGTAAACCCTAGAAAGAGCCCTGCGCTCTCGCTGTAAACCCTAGAAAGAGCCCTGCGCTCTCACTGTCAATGCTAGAAAGAGCCCTGCGCTCTCGCTGTAAACCCTAGAAAGAGCCCTGCGCTCTCGCTGTAAACCCTAGAAAGAGCCCTGCGCTCTCGCTGTAAACCCTAGAAAGAGCCCTGCGCTCTCGCTGTAAACCCTAGAAAGAGCCCTGCGCTCTCGCTGTAAACCCTAGAAAGAGCCCTGCGCTCTCGCTGTCAACCCTAGAAAGAGCCCTGTGCTCTCGCTGTAAACCCTAGAAAGAGCCCTGCGCTCTCGCTGTAAACCCTAGAAAGAGCCCTGCGCTCTCGCTGTAAACCCTAGAAAGAGCCCTGCGCTCTCGCTGTAAACCCTAGAAAGAGCCCTGCGCTCTCGCTGTAAACCCTAGAAAGAGCCCTGCGCTCTCACTGTCAACGCTAGAAAGAGCCCTGCGCTCTCGCTGTAAACCCTAGAAAGAGCCCTGCGCTCTCGCTGTAAACCCTAGAAAGAGCCCTGCGCTCTCGCTGTAAACCCTAGAAAGAGCCCTGCGCTCTCGCTGTAAACCCTAGAAAGAGCCCTGCGCTCTCGCTGTAAACCCTAGAAAGAGCCCTGCGCTCTCACTGTAAACCCTAGAAAGAGCCCTGCACTCTCACTGTAAACCCTAGAAAGAGCCCTGCGCTCTCGCTGTAAACCCTAGAAAGAGCCCTGCGCTCTCGCTGTCAACGCTAGAAAGAGCCCTGCGCTCTCGCTGTAAACCCTAGAAAGAGCCCTGCGCTCTCGCTGTAAACCCTAGAAAGAGCCCTGCGCTCTCACTGTAAACCCTAGAAAGAGCCCTGCGCTCTCACTGTCAACGCTAGAAAGAGCCCTGCGCTCTCACTGTAAACCCTAGAAAGAGCCCTGCGCTCTCGCTGTAAACCCTAGAAAGAGCCCTGCGCTCTCGCTGTCAACGCTAGAAAGAGCCCTGCGCTCTCACTGTCAACGCTAGAAAGAGCCCTGCGCTCTCACTGTAAACCCTAGAAAGAGCCCTGCGCTCTCGCTGTAAACCCTAGAAAGAGCCCTGCGCTCTCGCTGTCAACGCTAGAAAGAGCCTATCACTGAACACATGCTTTACAACAGCAGAGTCTCTTCAGGAATGGCTTGGATGATCTCCAGCCTCGTCCGCAGTCATTCTGGCTCCCCATCGTGTGCATCGCTCCTGTTTCTTCGCCAGCCCGTTAACTTTGTCCATTTAGTCAGTTGTTTTTCAAAGCAGGATTCTTTGCTTTATTTTTATGGTGATTGTAGCTTGTGGAGCTGTGGTACTAATGCTGAAATGGGAAGCACATGTGCAGTCTTTGGAAAAAGAGACGAGGGCTCAAATTAGATGTGCTAATATTTTTCTAATTGATTTTGCCCTCGTCTCAGGGAGGCATGCCATTAAGAGAGGATAATAAAGAGTATGGCTAATGACTCTGCAGCTTTTACAACTATTCAAGCTTTTGCTCCTACGAGTTTTACATTTCAAAGCCCCCTGACTGTGTGTACAATAGGAGCCATGATTATTGAATATAACCATAGCTTTGTGCTAATAATTGAGAACGACATGTCACTGTTGTTGTTGTTGTTGTTGTTGTTGTTGTAGCTTTAAGGGCCTTGACACCAAACAGCCTGCGTGCATTTCCTAGAAAGCTCACCCTCCTCGCCAGGCCCAGGGCGATGTAGCATTTCTCTCCGGCGTCAACGATCTCCACTTCAAAGTAGTGGCAGCGGGTGGTGAGCGGCAGGCGCGCCTGGGCCAGGCCCACGTCCATGATGCTCTTCCCCTTGCCCACATACTCCAGCAGCTGGGGACATTGGGAGAGGGGTACAGGGAATGGGACAGAAGAAAATAAACCATTTAGGGTAAGGTCTCATGCAATGTTAAAGACACACGGCACAGTGTCATAGCTATTAAAAAACGAATTGAGGAAAACCTCACCAAATACAGGTTGTAATATGTTTTTACTGATTGGCTTATATTACTGCCAGGTGATGAGTTGGATCACGTGACATCAGCTTGATCCAATCGAAAAACTGCAATTGCATAACTCCTTCTGCTTCAGCTGACCGTCGATGTTGACATCTCGGTTATATCCTAGCCTACTGGCTGGTTATTCTACTGGCTTTTAATTAAGGGATGAAACTCCCTTTCTCCTAATAAGGCAGTGTTTCAACACCAGTGATCCTCATTTTGTGTCCACCCAACCAGAAACATGTCCTAGGCGAGTGGGCACCCAGACAGATTGGCAATTAACAAAGCTAGTCCAAACTTCTCTCCGCAGAACAAGTTTAGACAGCCACTCGAAACTGGATGTACATAACGATTTTGGCAGGGAGGAGAGTAGTAATGGGCGAGTGTCAATTGAGTAGGTGGGCAGCGTTGGCAGCAACAAATCCTTTGAGCTCAGCAGATTTTCCATGACACGTTAACGCATGTGCATGGATGTGAGATGATGTGTGTAAATGGGGGCGCATTCAGGCCCAGTTTGAAAGGCAAGAATTACAGACAAGGTGGGAGTGGACAGCATCTGGGCGTGCTTCATGCCCCTGGCTATCAAGAGCAAACCTTACTGAAACGGCTATTTCCTGCCTACTTCAAAACCCAAATAAAGTAACTAAATCAGTCACTTGAATTTTCATGACCCTGCTTCGTTATTCCCGTTGCTTGGGGATCGATTGAAGTCTATGAAAACCCACTTTCTAAAGCGGCACACAATAGAGGCGTGCAAGTGCGATCGGTTACCAACAGCCCTCTACGCCCAGGCTCAGTGCTTCCATGGCACTGCATCCTAACTGCACTGCGTCGTGCGTCACACGATGGATTGATTGTAATGTATTCATTGTGTATTTTGTTATCCTTTTGAATTATGAAGACTCGATCTGTAGGAGTCTGTCATCTATATTTTACCCTACACCCTGAAGTCACGGTTGCCTGAGAGCGGTCAACACAGAGAGGGGGCGGGGCTTAATGTACAAAAGAAAGTGACGTGACAGGTTTGACAGGTCCGTCCGACGAAGTACCGGAACGTACAGCTAACTTGTACTTGTTAGCTGCTGAGTGCAGGAGCTTTTTCAATCAATAAGTCACTGCTCAAAAAAAATAAAGGGAACACTAAAATAACACATCCTAGTTCTGAATGAATGAAATAATCTTATTAAAAACTATTTTCTTTACATAGTTGAATGTGCTGACAACAAAATCACACAAAAACGATCAATGGAAATCAAATGTATCAACCCATGGAGGTCTGGATTTGGAGTCACACTCAAAATGAAAGTGGAAAACCACACTACAGGCTGATCCAACTTTGATGTAATGTCCTTAAAACAAGTCAAAATGAGGCTCAGTAGTGTGTGTGGCCTCCACGTGCCTGTATGACCTCCCTACAACGCCTGGGCATGCTCCTGATGAGGTGGCGGATGGTCTCCTGAGGGATCTCCTCCCAGACCTGGACTAAAGCATCCGCCAACTCCTGGACAGTCTGTGGTGCAACGTGGCGTTGGTGGATGGAGCGAGACATGATGTCCCAGATGTGCTCAATTGGATTCAGGTCTGGGGAACGGGCGGGCCAGTCCATAGCATCAATGCCTTCCTCTTGCAGGAACTGCTGACACACTCCAGCCACATGAGGTCTAGCATTGTCTTGCATTAGGAGGAACCCAGGGCCAACCGCACCAGCATATGGTCTCACAAGGGGTCTGAGGATCTCATCTCGGTACCTAATGGCAGTCAGGCTACCTCTGGCGAGCACATGGAGGGCTGTGCGGCCCCCCAAAGAAATGCCACCCCACACCATGACTGACCCACCGCCAAACCGGTCATGCTGGAGGATGTTGCAGGCAGCAGAACGTTCTCCACG
The DNA here is from genome assembly GCA_026745465.1 of Lota lota. Classification (NCBI taxonomy): domain Eukaryota; kingdom Metazoa; phylum Chordata; class Actinopteri; order Gadiformes; family Lotidae; genus Lota; species Lota lota. Next base: position 540,040 of record JACYXH010000627.1, on the reverse strand, counting down.
GCGTCTCCAGACTCTGTCACGTCTGTCACATGTGCTCAGTGTGAACCTGCTTTCATCTGTGAAGAGCACAGGGCGCCAGTGGCGAATTTGCCAATCTTGGTGTTCTCTGGCAAATGCCAAACGTGCTGCACGGTGTTGGGCTGTAAGCACAACCCCCACCTGTGGACGTCGGGCCCTCATACCACCCTCATGGAGTCTGTTTCTGACCGTTTGAGCAGACACATGCACATTTGTGGCCTGCTGGAGGTCATTTTGCAGGGCTCTGGCAGTGCTCCTCCTGCTCCTCCTTGCACAAAGGCGGAGGTAGCGGTCCTGCTGCTGGGTTGTTGCCCTCCTACGGCCTCCTCCACGTCTCCTGATGTACTGGCCTGTCTCCTGGTAGCGCCTCCATGCTCTGGACACTACGCTGACAGACACAGCAAACCTTCTTGCCACAGCTCGCATTGATGTGCCATCCTGGATGAGCTGCACTACCTGAGCCACTTGTGTGGGTTGTAGACTCCGTCTCATGCTACCACTAGACTGAAAGCACCGCCAGCATTCAAAAGTGACCAAAACATCAGCCAGGAAGCATAGGAACTGAGAAGTGGTCTGTGGTCACCACCTGCAGAACCACTCCTTTATTGGGGGTGTCTTGCTAATTGCCTATAATTTCCACCTGTTGTCTATTCCATTTGCACAACAGCATGTGAAATTTATTGTCAGTGTTGCTTCCTAAGTGGACAGTTTGATTTCACAGAAGTGTGATTGACTTGGAGTTACATTGTGTTGTTTAAGTGTTCCCTTTATTTTTTTGAGCAGTGTACATAGTGTATACATACATAACCATACATAATAAGATAGTACAATACAGTTAAAACTGCACTAACTTATATAAAAACATTTTTCTTAATACAACTGGTTTAGAAAGACAGTGTAATCTTAGTGGAAACATTAATGGCACCGTCTTACAGAGGGAGCTGTAGAATATTCGCCTATAGTTGATTCGCATGAACTATGTTCTGTTTTGTTCAGCCACTTTCGTATATAAAAAACAATGCAGGACACTGTAGAATCCGAACCCCAAAATTATACTGTGGAGGGCCTAGAGGCCAAAGACCCTCCACAAGGGGAAGGGGGATCAGAACCATGGACAACGGCAGTTCCGTCAAAGACACACACTGGGAGAAGTTATTGAGCATTAGTATAATCAGGCACACCTGCTGCATGATTGGCAATAGGGAACACCTGCAGGCCATGTGGCTACAAGCTAGTTTGCCAGCTACAAAGGCAGACGAAACCTCTCCCCTCAAAGAAGGACTGTGCCGGACTCTCTTCCAGGACCCCGGTCCGGGAAGACTACGTTGGATTTGCACCCTCCCCTTTGCCCTCACCATTTTGTATAAATCCCGTTACTCTTTAACTCACAACCTGTCTGTTGTCCATTTTCACAACCAAGTAGGCCTCTGTTCAATCCAACTGCCCCGACACTCTGTTAGCCTGACATCACCAGACCAATTCGCAAATGCATATTAGGCTGCAATCTCGTCTCAGTTCATTTTAGATTTCCATGGGGCGTCATCAACAGGCGCACACCAAAATGCCTGTGGATAGAACTACAACTTATCAGCGCAATCAAACCCGCCCCATATTAGAGCAACTAAAGGTCTGCTACAAATGTCTGAACGGCAGGGGGTCCAGACACATACGTCCAATCAAATAAAACGCGGCCGACACGACTCCACTCTCCACGACTGTTGGCAACTAGAGAAAGAACTGGATGTCACTCAACTTTCTTCAACTCAATTCGGACAAAACAGCTTCTTAGGCCCTGAAAAAAAAAACGATGCCATATTTCAGTGTATTGGCCCACCTGTACCCAATGTCAAACAAAACTCATTATTTTGACACTCACACCAGTTTCCTTCAACTCCGACCAGTATTATCGAACTCTGACATTTCTTCCCATCTCGATTTCTGAATGCTCTCTTCGATTGCCTTAGTCAATCTGCCATGGCATGTGTTCAGCCTGCAAAATGCAGCAGCTAGGCTATGAACTAGGACTGGCCATAGAGCTCACATCACCCCTAGTCACTCCACTTCATTGGCTGCCAGTAAAGTGTAAATCGATTTTAATCCTAACTAACCCTATTTTAATTACTTTTAAGGCTCTACATGGCTTAGCACCGGCCTACATTTCTGAGCTACCATACACCACGTCACTTGGGTCATCCAACCAACACCTGTTGGCTATACCGCCTGCCAAACTAAAAACCAGAGGAGACTTTCTGTTCTTCCACCGGGGACTCTGGAACAATGTCCCCGTTCCCATCAGATCAACAGAGTCTGTTGATTGCTTTATAAAACGGGTAAAAACCCACCTTTATAGGGTGGCCTTTCTTTGATTTCATGGGTGTGCTTTGGGCGGTGGCTGGTTGCTGACTGCTTACTGTGTTCTCATGTGCATTGTTTGTATGTACTTTTTAATGGATTCTCTTTGTATGTGCTTTGTGTCTGTTTTCCTTTTTTCTGTATCTTTGCCGATGTAAAGCACGTTGTAACCTCGGTTCAAAAAAGTGCTGTACAACAAAGTCTTACTTAATAAACATAAGATTGGAAAAAAATCTAAATTTTTACAGAATCGCAATATTTACAGAATCGCAATACATATTGCATGGGCACTCAAAAACGCAATATAGTACTGCGAGGCCCCTGCCAATTACCATCCCTAATAAAAAGCACAGGGTTGAAGCTGCAGTGAGCAGGTACATGTATTATATAAGCGCTGTACAGTGGGCTTGATTTGAGAGATACACAGGCTTGCCTGTATCTCCCCAATCAAAAGTCAATGGTAAGCAGCGGCGTCTCCATCAGTTTGTTCACTAGAATGCTATGGTGCGCATGTCTCCCCCTTAGTGGTCTGAAATGGATATTATGCAAGTTTAGTACCTGGGGGATAAACAACTCCACACCTAGATTAAACAGATGAATGCCTCTCATGGACCTAACCATATGTGGTGTTGCAGATAAACACTCATAATCCCCGGTTTATGAAACAAAACCAAGACATCTTTTGTTAACTGCTCTCCTCTTTTGTCTGGTTCTTCCTCCTCCTCGACGTTCATGTCGAGACAGTTCATTCTTGATCGTCTCAAGGAGGGGTGGGAGAAGCAGTTTCACTGTGATGAGCATTCAGTCACACCTCTTCTGGTCCCGTACCACTGAGTAATGGAGACAGGGAGAGCCACGCGTTACTGTGTGAGCTTGAGCGAGCGAGAGAGACGTAGCCTTGGGCTAAGCATGCCTCACTGGGGATGCTGACAGACCCAGATCTCTCGCCCGCGTCTCACCAACAACGCCTGTTGTTCTGCTAGAAGCCGTCGCTCTCCTCCTCCTCCTTTGTAGTGGGGAGGTGTGTGCAGGGCCGTGTTTTGTTGACCTGCTGCCTGGGCAACTGATGTTAACGCCCAGAGAAAAAAGGTCCCGTTTCCTGTCTTGCCTTATGGGGGACCATAAGGAAAGGTGAACCTTCAGAAAACCCTCATCTTATGTGGTGTGCACTTTGCAATGGAGCCCGGACCCTGTCTTTCTCCATTGGTACTAGTTGTCCAAATCTCTGTTGTTTGGTTTCATTGTCAACGCGTTATTGTAATAATGCCATTAACCCTTTCAATTGTCTGCTCTGCATGTATTGTTATGGTTCGTTAACAGTTCTATCAATTCACCGAATTCCTTTTACTGTTGGTTTTTAAATGTCATAATTATGGATGGATGGATGTTTAAACAAAGTCTAAATAAATAAATAAGAGTTATATTGACTGCACATTTTATAACCTTGCATTAACCTGCTCTTTTGCACACAGATAAATTAAACAATTTACATAAGAAACAATGATTTGGGTTGTGGCATCATAATTTGGAAAATATTGGAGCCGGTTTTGACTCCAACACAGCAGCTTGGATTCCCTGTTCTGATGCAGCTCTCATTTGAGTTGGATAAACTCCATTTACTAAATTTGACTTTTCCGGTGGTTTTATCTGCAACTTGAGAGCAGCAAGTTGATCGACTGAAACAAATGTATAAATACAGTTCTAATGCTCCCTCTGTAGTAAACAAAAACCTGCCAGATCATGTTTGCACCAAGGCAAGCCAAGGCATCTACACGAGCCAAATAGGAAACTTACTCTACATAAACTATGCCATGTCTTTGTTTATATGGTCAGGGAAAAACAGCACATTGGCCCTTGCTGTAGTCATAACTTACCTTAAAACAAGCACTACAACTCACAACCCACTATTACTTAGGAGTAATATTCTCCCTGGTACACACCACTCACTCCCATGGGGCTTTCTTGGTGATCTCAAATATATAAAACAGATTTTTTTGTTTAGTTAAGTTTGTGGGATTCAATACCTACACATTAGTCACACCCAACATCGCTGTTGGCATGCAATATGGGAGTCTCTTGTTGCGGGGTTGTTCAAACTAGGGTAAGGAGTTCAAAACATCACTATGTGCCAACACAATATGTAAACCAAAGCACAGCCTGTCATTATGACGGCAACAGCTAATACATGGGGTTAAGCTGGGTGAACCAACAGTTACAGTTAAAAGACAAGCTTATATTAGGCTAGGTGCAATTAGCATGCCTTACGGCCACATCCCCGCCTGTGTCCCAACAACTCTGTATTTAAAAAGTGTCTGGAGGAACAATGGCTACCTTTTTTTGCCTCTATTTTCAGGCAGTGGATTTTGAAGAAGCAGCAAAAGGCAAGCGTTCCAATTTCTTCAAAGACGTCAAACAGCAGGCGTAGACTGCTGTTTGACGTCTTCACTTCACTGACTGCGCTCCCACACACTGCTGTGGAAGAAGGGGAGGAACAACAAACTATGTCGTTGCCCCCCTTGATAACCTATTCCCTCGTTCTGCGGATCCCTTTTTATAGACTTCATTTCATGCTAGCAATATTTAGCCCATTTTGCATATCTGGCATAATGTCCACATCGTCCAGCCTTGCACAGCCAGACCATATGTGCTTCAGTCATTCGGTTTGGAAAGCCTGACGCCCACAGTGCTTGTCGAGGGGAGTCATCCGTCTGCCCTACTTTGCGGCCGTTTGGCTCAGCATCATCAAGTCGGATCCCGAGTGCCGTCTTTGCACGGTAAACACAATTAACGAACCAGTAGCCTTAACGAATGTTACCGTGGCAACGTAAAACGTACTGCATTCAAATAATATGAATTCCACAGCAGTATAAATATGAATATGAGGAATGATATTAATTAAGGCAATGTGGAAAGGTCCAAAACGGCACTGACCGGTTTTCCTCATCTACATCACTCACTGTGATCAAGTGCATGGTAATTGGCTGTAGTAATTACGCCAACAGTGTTACTGGATTGATTTAAGACTGGCAGCAGGCTTCTTAGCCTGGTGTATGGATCGGCTGCTGGCATGTGCATGCAGCTACCACTGGTATCTTTTTACATGGTTCAAACACATTAACAAATAAATGTTGAAAATATCATTGAGGAGCAGATGGTACCAGTGAGAGGTTGCCATTAAAAGATAGCAGGGAGTGCTAAATGTATCAAGAAAGAATTCACAATTCATTATACTTTGTTGTGCAAGAGCGTGCAAGCTACAACAGCTGCAGTGTTGAGGAGAAAACAGTGTTTGATTTACAGAAGGCCATGGTGAATTAAGTTCTGTTTTCCAGAATAGACTGGGATGCTTATCATGTAGTGTATTCTCAACTGGACAAGGCATTACAGTCTTCAAATGAAGGTACAAATACTGAGGATACAAATGAGTGCCATGCTTAAGCTTAACATGTATTAAAAAGTATGGTTTAGCCTTCAAACTCATGACTATTCCACAAGAGTAATGTCCATTTTATCTCCAACATTTTGTATGAGATAAGTATTATTATAACCTATGCCTGGACACTCCAAAGAATGAAGTTTGTCTCTCACTTCATAAGTGCTTCCTCTGGGAATGAATGACCTGAACAAAATGATGCTGTCCTCTTCCATGTGCATGTCAGCCTGCAGCAAAAGATTCCCCACTAATGTCTGCTTGTGAGGAATCCTAAAGCTTTCCGTGGTGATAGCTGCTTCTAAACACCAGGGGGGAGGGTGTGGCGTGGGACGCCGACACACAAATCTGTCAGTGGCTTCTGACAGACTCTCAATGTGACGCAGCCGTTGCCTGTGCAAGAAAACTAGGAGTCAAGGGCAACTCCAAGAACAGAGGGAACATAAATAGGAGCGGTACAAGGAAAAACGGATGACGTAGGTGTTGCAGAAGAGCAAAAGCACGTCTCGATACTGGCGTGTACTTCCACTGTGTATCAGGCAAACAACTTCCAGTGGTTTCCTGTTGCGGGCTATTGCGAATTTAGTTTTTCCTTCCTTCAGCTTAAGCTGTTAACATGCTAACAAACAATTACACAATAAACCTGCTGCGGCTTAAGTATGGAGATATCACGTTTTCACAACTACTAGCTGTCAAATGACAGTCAGCTGAAGCTGAAACCCATTCCCTCTCGTTTTTATGTGCCAGGCCGGTCCAGTTCAATCCAGCCAGACTCTCAGTCAGCCAGCCTGCCGGTTGCCAGTCCTTACACACATGCCTAAAGTTGAGTCACCCTGGCTTCCTCTTTCTCACGCTGCTCAGTTCCTAGAGCCGAAAACAACAGGAATACTGCCCTTAGCAGGGCAGGCTGCTGGGGACACCGGCCACTCCATGGGAAGGTGGTGAACTTCCATTCATCAGATGAAACGCCAGTGTACCGGTGAGGGACCGTTGTTCCCAGATAAAGGGATGGCGAGGGCCATACGGAGGGAAGCGGACTACCCACATGGCTGCTAGCTTCTCTAGGTGATCTGGCAGCTACATCAGGTTGATCTGCATGATAAATCCTGGCTAATTATCGTTCGAGTCCTGTTGATGACTGGCTTGGTTCAATTTAGCTGTACTTTGAAGTGATGAATGCCAGAAACAATTTATTAGAATGACTCGATATAAAGGCCCAATCAAAAGAGTCCAAAACAGTGGCTCTATAAATCATTTTTACAGCACTTAATGTCGCAGGGGAAGTGCAGGTGAAAGAGCGGGCTGATAACGCTCTGAAGAGACTGTATGAGATGGAGGCTGGAGCGTAAGGGAGGGGAGCTAGGGGGTAGGAGTGCCCGAGAGAAAGATAGATGTGCACAGCTAGGGAAAGTGATAAGCGCAGACGGAGACGCCGTCCACTTGCCCGCCTGCCCGTTCACTCATCCGCAGCTGAGGGGATTAAGTTGGCAGGCAAAGCTACTGCCACGGCAACCGACTGCAGATGACCAGTGCCTCGTGTTCGCTGTGAGCCGCACGTATGCAGTAGAGGGCCAGCCAACAGCCATCTCATAAGCACAACAGAACGCCTGCAACTCACACCCCTAATCCAACCATTTATTCAGCAGAAATAGCAATGGATTATGCAGACGTGACATGATCCGGGTGACTGGGGTTGATGGCAAACATGCACTAAAAGCTTAATCAAGTTGAATCCCCTGCGTGGCAGGGGTTTACTGTGAGGGCCTTAAAGCTTACAAAGATTCATAATCTTTTATGAATCACACTAATAATTCATAATTACTAGTGTGGCTGCAGAGCAAGCCACACTATTGTAATAGTTATTTTTTTATTGCCATTATTTGGACTGCCATATGAGATGGTAAACGACTGTAATCAAATGATCCAAGAGATCAGGTATGGATCAACGACCCATTTATCATAGCACTGTTGTATCAGCCATGGGTTCTCAAAACAGTTTCATGCCCTGAGCCACCTGTGGAGGTACTTTTGGCCCAGTACCAACCTAAATATTTCTTAAGCCGTCATTACCATGTCAAAAAAGGTAGACAACATTTATGTGTGTTATTCATCAATACAGTCTGTAAAGTGACAATCTCTAACATTTCCATTTCGCTGTCTTTAGAGATATCTTTGGGGATTTGTTTTCCAGAGATACAAACGGTGTCACCCCTGACACCCAGTTCGTAACATTCATAATACTGCACACTCAATCGGTGATAGTGACTTAACAGATATTTATTGACATTAAAATCATTGAGATTGCCACGAATTGCAATGGCCATTCAATCCTTGGCAGTATTGGCCATAGACTGCTGCGAGGGGCCATTCAATCCTTGGCAGTATTGGCCATAGACTGCTGCGAGGGGACATTCAATCCTTGGCAGTATTGGCCATAGACTGCTGCGAGGGGCCATTCCATCCTTGGCAGTATTGGCCATAGACTGCTGCGAGGGGCCATTCAATTCCCGCCCTCAATGGGCCAGATATGGACAGTTTCCGCTGCTGGTTTAAAACATGTCAAGCAATAGCAGTGGCCGTGACGCTAACTCTAGTGCTTCATAACGGCCGTGTGTAAATCAATGGTTGACCTCACAGAAAATACATCCATATATTGTTACATGTCTATGGTCCTGACCCATAGTTTTAGGACCACATCAATAAATGTTAATCACGTTAATATGCATCATAAAGAAATGCAACAGCTAATTAGTTCGGTTAAAACATCAGTACCCATGTAGGTGACCAAAGGCAACCAAATACTCTTTCCCTTTCAAAGGTTTTTACTTTGTGGCTGATCAAACATAGAAATGGTGCAGGCCCTTTCCTAGACAAGTATCACTGGCTTTTGTGTCATATATTCACAGCTTTTACCCAGTTTCTTTCAATGCATATTGAGACACCAGTGCAACCCTTTTAGACCTAACAAAGCCACCAAAGGCAGAGCAACTGAATTAAAACTCCATTTACCTTTTGTATGAATATGTGCAGTATGAGATCAGTATTCATAGCCTTTAGGCAAATGGCCTTCAGAAAACAAATGATGAAAAGATGAAACAGTGGCATATCATTGTAAGGTTCTGGAGCCCAGAGTGAAGATGAAGCTTTAACAGAGGAGGTGCTATCCACAAGAAAACCTCAAGATGAATGTGAGACATTGTATACACTCATTTTAACTCCGCTGTTCGAAGGATAACCAATATTGTAATCGCAAAGGGGAAAAATGATAATTATGGAATAAAACTAAAAAGGGGGGACACAGATGCATCCCAGTAATAAGAGACACTAACGTGGCGTTATTAAAACAGAACAACTTAGGCTGTGTCAGATTAGTGTGTGATGGAGAGTATTTGGCTGTATAGGCATGATGACAGTTGGCAGAGAGCTGGGATCTGATGCCCACTTATCTCAGCAGGAGCGGCCATCCCGCCGGCTGCAATGTAAAGTGTTGAAAAAAGCCTCAGCTCAGACAAGTCACTGCCATTGTGCTCAATGCATTCTGCGGCTTTGAGGTTCCGCCTCATAAAAAGCATGCCAGTCTGAAACGTTATTTATCTTTCTTCAAACCACCAATAAAGACTTTCATCAGGAACGGTTATTATCCATACTTATCAAATAGCAACACGTAAAATGATCTCAGCGTTTTGCCCGAACGCTCCAATCTAACTGCGGCAGGTGAAAACACGGAGCCAGACCTCCATGGCAACGGATGTATAGAGCCACAACTCCAGGAAACCACACGCCTCAGGTGAGAGAGGTGTGTGTGTGTGTGTGTGTGTGTGTGTGTGTGTGTGTGTGTGTGTGTGTGTGTGTGTGTGTGTGTGTGTGTGTGTGTGTGTGTGTGTGTGTGTGTGTGTGTGTGTGTGTGTGTGTGTGTATGGTTCTATCCATGTGCATGGGAACAATGTGAGTTTTGAAAAGCACAGTGTTTTGCTGTAGCAGACTGCACTACAGCAGACTGGGAGAGGAGAGGACTGCAGCTAGCCAAAACAGACCAGGAGCTAAATGGAATCATTTCTGTCTTTGTTGAAACCAAACACTGAAATTATTTACTGATCCAAACAATTAAGTTCAAGATTATAAATTTACTTTCTGACCCCAAAATCTTCTATCATTAAATCCGAATCCTGGATAAACAATCGTGACTCTCCAAAACTTGTCCCTCTATATGTTCTTCGTCACTTTGATTTTGAAAACGGTCCCAAGTCTCCCGTCTCAACTGCCCCACGTCCAACCCTGCTTGTCAAAGCTCTCGGCCTTTATCCGTGTTCTCAACACACACCTCAGCCCTCACACCAGTGACCAACATCAGTGGGGCTGATGATAGGTTCCTCATGACAGAAAGAGGACAATGGTGGAGGGGGTGCTGGGGTACTTAGAAAGGGAAAAACTAAAATGCTACTAGCGGACCATATAGCATCCCAGCTGTGAAAACCTCCAACCACATGAGGGGCGGGGGGGAGACACAGATTCCTTGGAGTCCCGTTACTCCCCTTATTGAATTTTTCCAAGCTGGTGGGTTGCCAGGCTGTTGGCTGAAGCGGCACGTTCTAGGTTCCGTGCCACTGCCGGCCCTCGGTCCAGGAAAACAGAGGGAGAGCGAGAGGGAGTGAGAAAGAGAGCCAGCTTCAGTTGTATTATCCTCATTAGCCCTCTGCTTTTATGACCAAAGTCTGCTCTAACAAAGGATAGTGGACTTTGCGAGTGTGTAAGCGTGTTTTCACACGGTGGAAGTGCTTGTGCCCAGGGGAATAATCACATCTCTCACACAACCTCAGTGCATAGCAACACAACGTTCCTGTGTCAAATAGACTCCCCACGTCCGCCCACCCCCCCAACACTCGCTTGACTTGGCCTTACAACAGCTAAAGAGCGTGCGGATATGTGTGTGCGCATGTGTGTTTGGAAGTTGGGGTTGGGGGGGATTAAACCCACAACGCAAGGGATCACTGCTATACGACATGATTAGCAATTTAACACCTGTGAAGTGCACACTGAACTCACTCCCGACTAATTGTTAAGACATCAATTCAAAGTCCTTCTCTTTCTGACAGTACCAACTGCATGAAGGACGTCTTTGACAAAACTGTTGTTTTTGTGATGTTTTAATGCTGAGAATTATACAGATTCATAAAGCAACTAATTCTTATGTAGTTTTACTTAGATTTCACTTTGAAATATTCATACAAACGCAATGGTATCGTAAAGTAAAACTAGCAATCAAATATTTTCCCAATAGTAACATTAAATGTGAATAACTTGGCCAGGCTCTTGGCACAGAGACTTGACCTGGGTTTTCGAGGAACAGTACATTTACAGCTCCTGGCAACCATGAATATGAACTCAGATTCTACGAATCACTATACAAAGAAGTACTCTTTCAAATCCTTGGCCACGTTAAATAAAAGAAACAAGTGAAGAATGTGTTGCAAAGAAGACCAATAAAACTCTTGGGCTTCCACAATCTATGCAACGACAAAAAAGGCTTTTGTTAGTGCCCAACGCTGAACGCTTGACCACACCTGTGCTTACAAGCAATGTCACCCATCTCCTTCCAGTGACCACTTGGCAGAGGTAGAACTTGCAGATCCTTCCAGAGAGTAAAGTGCCATTTCATATTTGAAGTCAACAATCTATTTGACAGCTAATTTGTTCAGGAAACAACTTCAAAGCATCGGGGGGGCAAAACATGGTCGGCAATACTTTGACTTTCTGAACCGGAATGTTTCTCCCTCTGCCAATGGTGCTGATGCTGTGGCGGTAGAGCATCTTAGAAACAGCCCTGTGAAAAGCGTTTGTGGGGTCCTCCTTACCGTGCCACTGGCCCGGACATCAAAGAGACGCCCCCAGTCGTCCTCGTGGCTGTCCACCATCATCATCATGCTCTCGTCCTCCTCCAGTAACCAGTCGGCCTGCAGGTCCAACCGCACTTCCTCTCCTAGGGAGTGCATGCCCACAGCGGGGAACAGGCCCTCCGTGGTCACCGGGACCTCTGCCGAGCCCACCTGGAGGAGGATGTACAGAGAGCCACAGTAACAAGACCTGGAGCCCACCCTGAGGAGGATGTACAGAGAGCCACAGTAACAAGACCTGGAGCCCACCCTGAGGAGGATGTACAGAGAGCCACAGTAACAAGACCTGGAGCCCACCCTGAGGAGGATGTACAGAGAGCCACAGTAACAAGACCTGGAGCCCACCCTGAGGAGGATGTACAGAGCCACAGTAACAAGACCTGGAGCCCACCCTGAGGAGGATGTACAGAGAGCCACAGTAACAAGACCTGGAGCCCACCCTGAGGAGGATGTACAGAGAGCCACAGTAACAAGACCTGGAGCCCACCCTGAGGAGGATGTACAGAGAGCCACAGTAACAAGACCTGGAGCCCACCCTGAGGAGGATGTACAGAGAGCCACAGTAACAAGACCTGGAGCCCACCCTGAGGAGGATGTACAGAGCCACAGTAACAAGACCTGGAGCCCACCCTGAGGAGGATGTACAGAGAGCCACAGTAACAAGACCTGGAGCTCACATTGGAGACAATGTTGATGTACAGAGTGAAAGAATACGCACACACACTCTATTGGTTATACAGTATCTCACAAAAGTGAGTACACCCCTCACATTTTTGTAAATATGAGTATATATTTTCAATGAACTGTAGCTCCCCAGTGCCGGCAGCACTCATGCAGCCCCAGACCATGACACTCCCACCACCATGCTTGACTGTAGGCAAGACACACTTGTCTTTGTACTCCTCACCTGGTTGCTGCCACACGCTTGACACCATCTGAACCAAATAAGTGTATCTTGGTCTCATCAGACCACAGGACATGGTTCCAGTAATCCATGTCCTTAGTCTGCTTGTCTTCAGCAAACTGTTTGTGGGCTTTCTTGTGCATCCTCTTTAGAAGAGGCTTCTTTCTGGGACGACAGCCATGCAGACCAATTTGATGCAGTGTGCGGCGTATGGTCTGAGCACTGACAGGCTGACCCCCCACCCCTTCAACCTCTGCAGCAATGCTGGCAGCACTCATACGTCTATTTCCCAAAGACAACCTCTGGATATGATGCTGAGCACGTGCACTCAACTTCTTTGGTCGACCATGGTGAGGCCTGTTCTGAGTGGAACCTGTCCTGTTAAACCGCTGTATGGTCTTGGCCACCGTGCTGCAGCTCAGTTTCAGGGTCTTGGCAATCTTCTTATAGCCCAGGCCATCTTTATGTAGAGCAACAATTCTTTTTTTCAGATCCTCAGAGAGTTCTTTGCCATGAGGTGCCATGTTGAACTTCCAGTGACCAGCATGAGGGAGTGTGAGAGCGATGACACCAAATTTAACACACCTGCTCCCCATTCACACCCGAGACCTTGTAACACTAACGAGTCACATGACACCGGGGAGGGAAAATGGCTAATTGGGCCCAATTTGGACATTTTCACTTAGGGGTGTACTCACTTTTGTTGCCAGCGGTTTAGACATTAATGGCTGTGTGTTGAGTTATTTTGAGGGGACAGCAAATTTACACTGTTATACAAGCTGTACACTCACTACTTTACATTGTAGCAAAGTGTCATTTCTTCAGTGTTGTCACATGAAAAGATATAAAAATATTTACACAAATGTGAGGGGTGTACTCACTTTTGTGAGATACTGTTATGTGTAGTGATAAACTGACCTCTTTGCCATTTTTGGTGAAAAAGACGGTAGTAATTCCTGCTTCTGTATTTTCAGAGTGTATTCCACAGCCGATGCGGTCACCACGGACACATTTTGGTCCAAACTGCTGCCCCAGGGGGTTGCCATTGTACAGCCTAGAAGACAGGAGGAGGGCGGTACAACAAAGACCAATAATCATCACCTAACCTTAATGAGTAGTGATAGTGATTTTGAGAATGATGTACAGTGGAAAGCACTAAACAAAAAGTCACCAGTCTGGTATGGTACTTAGCTGTGCAAAGAAGGTTGTGGTTTGACTTACTTGCCATTGACAGCATGATAGGCAACAGAGTATGGCAGCCACCCAGGCTGGTGGTCCAGCCGATAGAACTTAGGCACCAGGCCCACAGCAATCGTCCCTCTTAACCCGGTGTCCACTATCGTCACCTTTCAATTCCAATGCAGAAAAAGGTTTGAGCTATGGTTAGGCTTACTGAAATAAAAGTAACAAAAGCCAAACAACATGGCAACATAGAAAAGGAAGTAGAGCTTGACTTCCTTTGACAGGTATACAGCTGTTCCATCGCCATTCTCCCAAGTCAGGGCTAAATAGCCTGTATGTCAGCAAAATAAAGGCAAAAGGTGACATGCCATAAGAAAGTAGTCCTTGTGTGTGTCTGTGTGTGTGTGTGTGTGTGTGTGTGTGTGTGTGTGTTAGATGTTGGTGTCCTGTCTCCTATGTTTGTTTGTTTTTTCTGCCTCAGGCTCATTTCTCCTGCCAGCACAGGTGGTTACCGTCTTAAATATTAGTCCGGAGTCACAAGGCTAAAAATCACAGTTAAAATCAAAGCCTCCCTCTCTACTGCCCGTCGCTAATCTGTCTGGGTGCTCTCCATCTTAACGCTCAAAACATCTTCTTTTAACATGTTGAAGGTTTTAGGGTATCAAGATGACTGAGATTAGGAAAGAGTACAAGTGTGGCCATTGAGGACCTGTCTAGGAAGGCCAACTCATAAATGAAATTCTTCTCAAATAAATCAGCAGAAATTAGCGAAACGCTGCAGATGTTCCGAGTCTGGCTCCTTAGAGATGGAAGAGGATGAGCATCTCGAACTAAACGCAGCCGCTTGAGACGAAGACGAAATGGAATCCTTAACAGAAGGATGAAGGATGCGAGGACACCGCTGACGCATAATCCAACGAGAGCCTGACCTTTATCGGAACCACGGCACGCCTTTGAGATCTCTGGGAAGTGCGCAGCTTGTGCGTCACAGCGACAGACACGTTGCATAAAAACGATGGGATCTTCAAATGTTCATTCTTAACTCCCATCTTTTAAATGTCAAGCACAACCAATTCAGTTTCAAACACCCACTAGGTCCTGAGTGTGACTCTCATTTAACAACGTGCTGATTTTGTGACAGCGTCTTATGGCTGATGCAATATATTACCCCCCTGTAATCAGTTATATAAAACGAAGAAAAAAGATTTTTGTATGTTTCAAGAAATAGGAAAATATGTACAAAAATAAACATTGCAGCACCAGTCCCAGGGGTCATCATAATCACACACACACACACACACACACACACACACACACACACACACACACACACACACACACACACACACACACACACACACACACACACACACACACACACACACACACACACACACACACACACACACCTCTGCAGTTACTTTGATTTGACTGTGGGGTTGGGGGGAAGTCATGTATAATGTGGAACTTTGCAACAATCAATTCCTCACAATGAAATGACTGGTGGTTACAGCAGTGATTTAGGGAAGGAGTTCATCAAACAAGCCTTACCTGCTATGGCGGCCTAATCGGCAGCTGGGCCTGACTTTTCATTTTGCACACGCTAGACGCTGGACTCCAGCCTCATAACTGCGTCAGCCAGACCCTCCCCTCGCCCCTAATTTATGACCCTAGCAGGTCTTCCTGTGCTAAATCACCAAGACACATCTTTTCCTAAAAACACGTAGGGAACATAGGGGTGCATCAGCCTCAGTTAATAATTTGCTAATCCTCTATCCTGCTGCATGCTTGCTGAAAAACATGAGTTTGAGTCATCTTCGGACCAAGAGATACCGTCAAACCCACAACCAATTCCTCATCTCAAAGCAGCAGACATTTTGCTGCTCTTTGAATTAAGACTGCAAAGGGGGTTGAGGGGGGGCTTTGGGGGTTTATTATAAATATCATTCAGAACAATATGATTCTAGGGGTTCAACTTGCCAAACCAATTGAAAAGCCATAGTGGAAATAAGTTTGAATGATGGCAGCATACGAAAGCAGAATCTATAACATGATGGTCTGAGCTGCCACCACCTCCCTCACATCAAAAGCAGAATCCATAACATGATGCTCTGAGCTGCCACCACCTCCCTCATATCAAAAGCAGAATCCATAACATGATGCTCTGAGCTGCCACCACCTCCCTCACATCAAAAGCAGAATCCATAACATGATGCTCTGAGCTGCCACCACCTCCCTCATATCAAAAGCAGAATCCATAACATGATGCTCTGAGCTGCCACCACCTCCCTCACATCAAAAGCAGAATCCATAACATGATGCTCTGAGCTGCCACCACCTCCCTCATATCAAAAGCAGAATCTATAACATGATGCTGAGATCCCACCACCTCCCTCATATCAAATAAATAGACATGAAACATTTTTGATCAAATGCACTATTAATGGATATTTAATATGAAATGCTCCAGAAAGGAAAAACAGTGTATACTTTTCACATCAGACAACAACATGTGTGTTTATGAAAATTTGAAAAAGGTGTCCTAGCATTGACAATCTGAAGGTTCCTAGTCCTACTTCCCATAGAAGCGATAAACTAAACATATTTTTGGAGTCCGCTCAGTAGAGACAGTAGAAGCAATAGGCTTATCTTCTTACCAGAACCCATAGCAACTGTGAAACAGGCGTTGCTGCAGTCTTACCTCAAAGTAGCAAGTTCCCTTTGATAAAGGTTGGGGAGCGACGTAGCAACCCACTTCATCAGAGTTCCCTTGGTAACTAAACAAAAAGAAATCACAGGTCAGGGTAATGCTGCTACTTGGTGTGCTTTTCAGAATCACACACATCGCAGAGCACTGATTGAATGTGAACAATATAATGTGAGAATAGAAGACAGGTGGTTTTAATTAAAATGCTACAGAATGAATTGGATGGAACATTATAACGGCATGGTCATTGGAATGAGATCAGAATGTGTTTCCAGTGGAGACAACGATATAAATGTTTTCAAGAAAACTGAAAATGTAAAGGCCTACACTCAAATAATTGTCAAATGCCAAGTTGTTCAACAGCAACACTGAATGAGGTCCTCGCTGGTTGTAAATATTTAGAAAGAAGGGGAAATCCATGCTATGGATATGAAGCATTCATATTTTTGGAATCATCCATTGACATGGTGGGTGAGGTTCGGTGTACAGTGCGTGTCCATATGCACTGTGTATTTTTCAAGGCCAATGAAATCTCTAGGATTAGAAATAACTTCATAATTCATATGCAAATCTGTTAAACAGATCGCGGAAGTAGTACATTTTCAGAAATAGGGTCGTGGGGAATTTGCTTCCGTCTTTCACTGACCTGGAAGGCATGCTGACACTCCTTGAGCTTTCAATGTTTCAATAAGTGGGTCTGACGAAAGTCACAGAGCTATATGGGTTCTATAACTGCCCACACATACACAGAGAACTGCTAGACGGCCATCTCCTACCTCCAAGTCATGAGTTGGCTATTGTTTACTGCTTGTATAGTAAAGTCAATTACATGCTGTGGTTCAGCCAAAAAACAGAGGCAAGGAAGTGTTAAGAGATACAAATGAATTCATTTTGCGTTAGAGGGCCAAGACCCCCCGCTTTCTTTGTGCTAGGGGAAGCATGCTCATCTCCCTGCTCAGGTCTTCGTAAAATGTTTGAGACAGAGGCTTAGCTAACGTGTTTTGTCCGTGTTGCCACAGACAAAAGTTAAACAGGCATGGCAGGGTGAGAAATAAAGATAAACCAGGTATCCCTATTGGCACTTAGAATGACATAGTACGGAGGGCCACGATGAGGGTGGTGAAGGCTTACTAGTGTAGGCCCTTACCAAGAAAAGGCTGAGGCATAATGTAACGCATATACAGCAAATTAAAGTTAAGTAAATAAATGTAAAATGTTGGCGTAATCTGCCAAGGCAACAATAAGTCAAGAGAGTCATACAAATGTACAAAGGAAAAACGTCCCCATTATAGAACTGTTTTATTATTAACTCACATGATTATAGAATAAGAGACATCAGGAATAATACATAATTTATATCTAAACAGGCACAGGTAGCTTACCTGAGAAGGTCTCCATTCTTCAGCAACCTCATAAACCGTTCTTGTGCGGGACGTACTCCTCCCATTTCTCTCGCTCGGATTCGACGCCTCCAATTCAGGAACCTGTGGTGTAGGTTGATGTCATCCATCTGGATGAGGAAAACAGAGACAACGTTAACTAGGAATAGGACAGGACATTGGAGTGAGGAGATATTAATTTAAACTACAGCAAACGGGAGATAACAACAGGCCATTGTGCAGACAGACAAGCAGAATGATCTGATCACAATAATGTCCAATTGCATGACTGTATTGGCCTCGTAAGACCACTCAGATGTTCAGGTTCACGACGTTATGACTGTATGACATGCAAGACTAAATAGGGCAAAGCCATGAGCTTGACCTACATGTGGTACCATCATCTTCAGGTAAAAAGTTGTGAAGCGGTTACTACGTAGACGAGGTGGGCGTGTCAGTGTGTGAACAAGTGACTAGCAGCTACCGATGAGGCTAGTTAAAGTTGAGCTAACATAACGTTTGAAATGGCTAAATAAACAACACACTATATGTAGGAGATTTCTAAATACTAGACTATTAAATCATATAACAGGAGATGCAAATAAGAACATGTTATAGAGGATACAAATGTAGTTGCGAAGCCTTACATTGGTTTCAAATCCTCAAGATAAACATTAGCAGCTAACAGCTGTGGCTCAGTGTCTAGCAAAAGGGAGAGTTTGTTATTTCAAAAATAAAGACTTACTAAATCCTTCAAACATACCTGAAATCCTGGTGTTCAAAAATGCATTAATTCGCTTTTGTGCATCGGCTATCAGGGAAAACCATATACAAACACTGACAAAAATGTGGAGAAAAGAAATAAGCAAGCGTCGCTTCCTATTGACATCAGATAGTAATGATTTCAATAAGCCAATCAAAGGTCGCCCTGAAACAGCGTGACAACCAGTGGGCCAATCCCTTCCTTCGACATGTGTTTCTAGCCATAACTCTCGACTAGTTGGCGCGTGCTTGTTTGTTGATTTGTATACGCATTCATTCACGCGCGCTTTTGGCGGTACCTGCTTTAATTGCCAAATTAAGGAAATAGATCGGGTCTTATGGACTTAACAAATTAACTTTCTTATCATTTGTCTTAACTCACATCATTGCTGGTTTTACTGTGTTTAGGTACAATCTTTAAGAACACGTTACTGTCTTTTTGCCATCATTTCGAAGTGCTGTTTTACTGTACAGCACTATTATGTGAAACATTGAGTTGGTTTCAAGTCTGACCATCAAAGAAAAAAGAGTTGCAGCCCAAATGAGGTGAAAGGACTTTAGATGGCTTCTTAAAATCGGTGAAGGGCAGTCGATGTCAGAGCCAGCTGGGATAGACCAGAGCTGGATAGAAGGTTTGAGACGCACAATGGCATGGTGTGGAGGAGCAAACAGGGATAACCCAGAGCAGTGTGGGTAAAGAGAGCCCCGTTGGCCTGACGTTTGTCTCATTGTCCT
Organism: Lota lota; assembly: GCA_026745465.1. Lineage (NCBI taxonomy): Eukaryota > Metazoa > Chordata > Actinopteri > Gadiformes > Lotidae > Lota > Lota lota. The sequence continues at coordinate 520,680 of JACYXH010000627.1, read as the reverse complement.
CTCTGGAAACAGACCCCACTGCCATGGGTAGCCGGCTGATGAGAACACAAGGGGATTTTTACCGTCCTCTCCAAGATTGATCACTCTTAATCGGAACAGCACCCTGCTGTGTGCTAGGCTGATTTGGGCGTGTGAGGCCATGTGGTCTGTGGTCTGGGTCAGTTTGACTGTATGCGTATGCCAGTACTGCAGAAGCAAGTGAGCCAGTAGGTTACCACACAAACCCCATGCAAATCCTCACCAATGCACTTGGCTAAGAAGCTAGCATGCACACGCTTGCATATGTAAACACAGACTTTGTGTACATGAGCTTCTTTAGCCCCCAAAACCACCATATTTAGGGATGGCTAGGTGCCAATACAGCTCAGCATTGTTAGATCAACCTCTTAAGCCTGCTTAATGCACTGTGAAATATACTTTTTCTTTGGTGTCATGGTCTTCAGATTGCATCAGGATGGGTGCAAACATGGATTTGCCGACCCAATTTAGTAATGTAGCAGCCCTGCAATATCAAAAGCAATTACTAAATGTTAAAGAAAATTAATAAATGTAGTGCTATCTCAACTATTGATGCCTGATGGCGTACTATAATACACCATGGTGTATTACATGTGATGTTAAGTTACGTTTGGTTACAAAGAAAGAGTACACCTGTTTTAGTAGAGCTTTTTAGTTCAAATCAAATAGCTCAATGATGTTGCATACTTTTTAATATACAATATGCAATGATCCACAGCTGGTGTTGTACAGCGACACCAAATCTACTAAAAATGTAATACATTGATCTATGATTTACACAAAAAATAACCAATATCTTTTGTTTTAAAAGTTAATTGATGTGTATTCCCAGGAAATCAATGTTTATGAATTGCATCCATCAATGTGTTACAGTTTAATATAATATAGCATGTAATCGTTGGTTATAAGCAGCCAGGGGTTGTCTTTAGAACTACAAAGAAAGTAATAAATGATTGAATATCCCAAGTAAAAAAACACAGTTTCACTTTCACTTATCTGTCCAACTAAACTACTCGATTAAAAAGTTAATTCTACCTTGTTATTTTAATACCTTTCAAACAAGAAACAACATAGAACATTTATTTGCATACATTTTTAATGAAGGCAACGCAATATACAATAATTGTTACCATGGTAAATATTCTAAGGTCTGATATGTGTGCATATCAGTACTATAGATGCACAAGAGAAGTGTTAACATATCTGGAATGTTATCGTAAGATGTGTTCCTTATAAGGCAGGCAGGAAGAGGTGGGGGGATTTTGATAATTTCTGAAAGGAATATAATCCACCCCCCACTTGCTCTCTCCCTCCCTGCCACCTCCCTCCCTTCCTCCCTTCCTCCCTCCCTCTCTTTCTGAGTCCCAGCCCCTGAAGGTGTCATAACTGTGCTCTCTCGCTCTCTCTTTCTCCCCCCCACTCTCTCACTCCCTTTATCTCTCTCTCTCTCTCTCTCTCTTTCTCTCCCCCTCTCTCTCTCTCACTCACTTACTCACTCACTCTGTATCACCGCCTTTCAGATCTTTAAAAGCTGGTGCTTTGCTGTGTCTCTCGATATCCATTTGTCTCCTCTGGCGCTGCAGGGGACTCCTTGCTGCCTCTCAGCTCACCCGGCAAAGCAACAAGGAGACGACAGGAAGACTGAAGAGAGAAGACGGAAAGGGAAAAAGAGAGAGAGAGAAACATACATCCAGAAATAGCATCAGACACATAGAACTGACAGAGAGAGAGTGACGAGAACCTGAGACCTGGACAGAAAATGCCTCTCATTTCTAACTTGACAACCATTGTTCTGTTGCTTATCGGCCACTGCGGATCTTGGACTCAGGCAAACCGCTTGGGGCCCTTCAAGATCTGCCCCTCCTGCCGGGATCCAATGGGGGCAGGTCGGCCCCCCAGAGACCACAATGCTGCAGGGAGCACCTTAGTGTTGGCCCAGGGTGAGCCCTGTGGTGTGTACACACTCAGCTGTGCCAAGGGGCTTCGCTGTGTCCCCCCGCCCAGCGAGCACAGCCCCC
>JACYXH010000627.1:483644-513644 GCA_026745465.1 Lota lota | reverse complement strand
GCTTTGTTTTTTTACATTTAGATTGTCCATATTACTATTCTATATTTTTTCATGTTGGCACAGCATACACATTCTGATTTAAATGAGGGAAAAATATATTATATTTGTTATTGTCTTAGTACGTCCTTCCCAAGTCCTCGCGAAAAGCCATTCAATTGTGTGCTGAAAAAGTGTGATTAGAATCTACTTCTGACCAATCTTCTTGTGCCAATATGTGTGCTGTGATGGTATAGGTCTGTGTATCAAGGACCTGTAAGATGCAAATATTACTATGAACATATACTGGTGATAAAAAAAACAAGAATAAAACACATATATTAATATAACAGCCATTGTTTTGTTCATTTTCCCTCCATATACCATTATAATTAATATATGTAATGGTAATCATGTTGGCCATTTCAATATCATTAATAAGATGATATTGAAATGGCCATGATCAAGAGAAGGTCAAAGGGGAAGAACAGGAGGTTGTTGAAGAGGATGGATGATGCAGATGCAGATGAAAAGATGAGAAGAGTGATTTCACATTAGCATCACTCCACTGGAAGGCAAAGTCTGCCCAGGAATGTGGCTCTTCCTTTCAGTTTTATGTTGCACTGTTCATTACTGTGCCCTACAGAATCCTTGTGCTGTCACAGAAACAGCAGATCATTCTCAGCAGTGAAGCCAACACTAGTAGGCACATTAATGTCACGCTGCTTTTTGGATAATTGACTCAAGTCTTTCCACATAGGGAACCGATACATGCCTGTTTCCACGGTAACTGTGTATAATAGCCATGGATATGAAATCCTAAATAGGCTTCTTGTAAAGAAATGAGGTGAGAGAAGCAATTCCTTACATCACATAGCCACACGTCGTACTTCTCCATCTAGGGGGGTGCTTTGCTATTCTTGGAGATGTATATGTTCATAGCACATGGGTAGAAAGCTACTTACATATCTGCTGCAGAAAATGCATTATCACACATCCTACAATTATTTTAATGAATGCAAATCTATCAAAATAATCATCAATGTACAAAAAAGGTAAATGTGTCACAACATATTCATGTAGGCTATATTAATATAGTCAAGAGTATTGGACAATGAGAAGGCCTATTCAATAACAGATTATCTGCATAGCAAACACCATCTTTTTGAGTAGATCATTTTTAGGCGTGTAGGCTGAAAGATAATCATAACTTATTGGTAATACATAGGGCAACGGTAACAACGTATTCATTATTCGTCATTATAAAAACAGAACGAACGCAAGTGATCCTTGGAATTGATCGTTTTCCGTGCATAGGTGACCTGAAGAAACGTCTCAGTCGTCTTCTGTTTGGCCGTTTCGCCTGTCAATCCAGAGACCACGTGGTGTACAGGTGGGACGGAGTGGGCGGTGGCTGACAGGGAAAGTGATGACGGTGGTCTGTCAACCTGTGGTCGTATTGAGAGAAAAAAAAACGGAGTCCGATTAATAGAAAGTGTCTTAGATAAGCTGTATACATAGAAAAGTCCGAGTTCACGGCAGACGTTTTTCGTCCGCATTTGGCTTTAAGGGTAGGCACAGCAGAGTTGGGCGAGGGGACACATATGTTAGCTTGTTGGCTAATAACTAGCCATCAGGGAAACTCGCCGCCAGTGACTAGAACGTACGAGCGCAAAGCAATCTTGTAATGGCTTCTCTCGGCAATTCGGGGGCCATCTCGAGTCCAATGGTAATACTGGCCCCCAAGACTAAGACAAAAAAGAAGCATTTCGTACAGCAGAAGGTTAAAGTGTTTCGTGCAAGCGACCCAGTTCTGAGTGTGTTTATATGGGGCGTCAATCATTCGGTGAGTCGTTTAAAGCTAACTAGTTAGCATTGTAGCAAGCTAATGTTAAAGTCAACGCTAACGTCAACGCTCTTTAACCAATACATATAATTGAAGTCGTTTCACAGCTAAATAAAATTGCATCAGCAAGTTAGGGTTGCTGGCAGTTTGCTGGACACTGGCACTATGCTACAGCTTCAGGTGTATCCGTGACCAATGTTTTGACTTGATTGTAACCCCCCTAAGGGACAGTTCATTAAACACATGCAATGCCTTACTTTTTTTCTATGCGATGTGGTATTTTGCATATGCAGATCAACGATCTTAATCAGGTGCCTGTTCCCGTGATGTTGCTGCCTGATGACTTCAAAGCAAACACTAAGATCAAAGTCAACAACCACCTCTTTAACAAGTAGGCCACACAAATAACTTCACTGCAGCCCAACTGCAGTGAATTGAGTTGTTGTCCTATCTGTTTTACAGTGAAAGTGCACAACTGTGGATAATTCATCTTCACGAAAACTTTAAAATTTCTTTTATTTAACATTTTTCAGAGAGAATCTCCCAGGGCATTATAAGTTCAAAGAATACTGTCCTCAGGTGTTCCGAAATTTGAGAGAGCGGTTTGGAATTGAGGATCTGGATTACCAAGTATGTGTATAATGCGGTGATGTATAATGTAAACGTGAACTCTTTGTTGTTGTTGTTTGGAAATCCTCTTCGATCAACTTTACATAAATATTTGAATGATATCCAGCATCTAACATGCTTTACCTTAAGGTAATTGTGAATGGTTGTGTTGTTTACTGGTCATCATTTTGAAGCTTCTACAGCAAAAACCCAATGTGATTAGAAGTTTGCCATCACTGATATCGTTGGTGTTTGCTCCCAAAGGCTTCATTGACTCGGAGTCCCCCTGTCAGGAGTGCAGAAGCCCAGGGAGAGGGACTGCTCCTTCACTCTGACGACCACACCCTAGTCGTCAAGCAGATCTCCAGCGAGGATGTGGCAGATATGCACAACATCCTGTCTGAGTACCACCAGGTAAGGTGTGTGTGTGTGAAGGATTTTGTTTACAATTGTTTGATGAATGTCCCTTGAATGGTTGCCTCTGTTTGAGGGTGTTGGTTCTTGGATGAAATGAGGTCTTGCACCAGACAAACATCCTGCTGATGCGATGATTGGAATGTGCAGCCAGGGGTTCTGTAGCCTACATAGAATAGTAGGAGGGAGAAAATAGAAGCTCTGTAGGGGTAGGTGCTCTACATAGCTGTACATGCATGTCTACATAGAATAGAAGCTCTGTAGGGGTAGGTGCTCTACATAGCTGTACATGCATGTCTACATAGAATAGAAGCTCTGTAGGGGTAGGTGCACTACATAGCTGTACATGCATGTCTCTACATAGAATATAAGCTCTGTAGGGGTAGGTGCTCTACATAGCTGTACATGCATGTCTACATAGAATAGAAGCTCTGTAGGGGTAGGTGCTCTACATAGCTGTACATGCATGTCTACATAGAATAGAAGCTCTGTAGGGGTAGGTGCTCTACATAGCTGTACATGCATGTCTACATAGAATAGAAGCTCTGTAGGGGTAGGTGCACTACATAGCTGTACATGCATGTCTACATAGAATAGAAGCTCTGTAGGGGTAGGTGCTCTACATAGCTGTACATGCATGTCTACATAGAATAGAAGCTCTGTAGGGGTAGGTGCTCTACATAGCTGTACATGCATGTCTACATAGAATAGAAGCTCTGTAGGGGTAGGTGCTCTACATAGCTGTACATGCATGTCTACATAGAATAGAAGCTCTGTAGGGGTAGGTGCTCTACATAGCTGTACATGCATGTCTACATAGAATAGAAGCTCTGTAGGGGTAGGTGCTCTACATAGCTGTACATGCAGGTCTACATAGAATAGAAGCTCTGTAGGGGTAGGTGTGTCCACTAGGTTGACACTGAATTAGAGCATTGTTGTCACAGCACTAGCTTTTGGAAACCTCAAACGAAACCCCACAGTATGTCTTCATGTTATTACAATTTAACATGAATTCTATGTACGATCTCCTTATATGTTTACCAAAATAACAGCCGTTCAGAACTGGTTGAAGCTTTACCATCTTAAAATGACATCCTATTATCATGCCAGATCTCAAGCCAAACCAAGATCTAAGGTAACCTGGGAACCAGACTAATCACTCATTAGTCTGCAGATAAGGTCTGGCTCCCCTCCCATACAAAAGGATTTCTGCCCGGTACGAAATAGACCAATCACAACCTAACATGAGGCGGGATAAATGCGATGACGGTGCAGAGAAGCGCCAAAGAGGCATTTTAAACAACAACAAAGGTGGCTGCCGCTGATGTAGAACGGTCTGTTGATTACGCTGTCGACACAGTGTTAAACAAACTGGCCGTAATTTTCACTAAAAGAAGAACAAACGACTGCACTTAAAGCTTTTGTTGAGAAGAAAGATGTAGTTCTTTCGTCGCTCAGTGCCGCGTCACCCGTTGCTGTGATTGGTTGAGGGCCTGTCCAATGGCGTTCAGAGGCATTTTGGTCTGCGCCCGTTGGCGACACCCATGAAAACCAAAGATTAACGGAGAGGTTCCAGACTAATTGCAGTTTGCAATTCTTCTGGCGATGCCAGGTTAGCTCTAAGGACCCCATCAACTCCTAACAGTGCTGTGTGTATACCTGAATATGCAGGTAGTAAATTACCTTGGAATGCATTCATTTCATGCCTGCATTTGTTACTTCAACTTCTGAATTGTTGTACTTAACATTCTTCTTAACGTACTTAACGTTTCTCCTGTCCATACTAATCAGTGGTTGGATTATGCTTTTAGTAGTGCCAAAGCGTTGCAAATGGAAGCAAACTGGCTGTTGGATTTCATAGGATTACCATTAAATGAGCATGTTCACATGGACACAAATAACCTCATTCTAGAGATCAGTGGTTGACTTTACACAGTCCCAGGCATATGTTTGATCTAGCATCTAGACAACCTTACCTTCTATCATCTGTACAAACTATTGCCATTGGTAGAAAGCTGTTGCGCCCCTGGCTGTCTAAATAAGATTGGGCAAGGAAGAGGAGGAGCTTTTGATCTGATCACTAAAGAGTACCAAAGCCGCAACTATTGGATAAATGCCATAAAACTTGCCAAGAGCGAGCTGAAGAAAACCATGCTAACAATGGTGGTTTGTGTAGCCATCAATTTTCTGTGTAGCCATCAATTTATTGTGTAGCCATCAATTTATTTTGTAGCCATCAATTGATCGGTATCACACATTTTTAATTCCTTGATTTTTCTCAGACGTCTCTAATACTTTTATAGTAATTTAGTCAAATGTGATCTTTTTATGAAGTAAGTGTGCATTTTGCCTTGGTCAATCTAATATGGTTTACTTTTCAGTCCAATATGGGCTTTAAGGACAGTTCTTATCTGGGTGATCAAACCGTCGTAACCATCTCTCCTGGCTTCACTAAAACAACTCTTACCAATAAATGGTCTCAAAATTACTTCCTTGAACAGATTCCGCCAAAGATCATAACCGTGAATCACCATACTAATACTTAACAAAATGTCTAGTAAAGCACCAACGTGCTACATTGCGGCTTTAAACGTTTGTGGCAAGAGTGTGCACGCTAAATGCTCTTTGACTGAATGGGTACAAGGAAGCTGATGTTTCAGTGCAGCCAGGAGTGGGGTTGGGTACCGCACTGTGTACTTACGGGTGCCGACCCAACTGCATCAGTCCTACGGTGTAACTACTGAAGCTAAATCAACAAGGGCCACATTGGGGTCCGTGAGAGGCTGAGAGGCGAGTGCATCCGGTTGGTGAGAGCGTAGGCTAGAGGAGACTATGTTGCAGTCGCTTCAAGGGTTCAAAGGTCAATGGCCAGCCGAGAACCGGCGTATCTGTGGTGGTTTACACATTTCAAAACGGCTCGCTGCAATAGTTGGGATGAGAAATGCAGAGCTGGCCAGGTATATAAACACCAAGTATATCCAACAGCTGAGGAGGGCTCTGTGTTTGGTGTGGTGGGTTACATTTTCTAAATAAATAACAATGTTGAAATTGTTGAAGTTTGGACTTCTTTTTCCCATGTGAAATGATCTTTCTGTTGTTACGGAGACTGAATGACTCAGTACAGAGGTACCGTTGGGAACTGCTTCAGGAGTCCCAAGTCCCCGTATCGCTGTGGGTTCAGATGTGAACGGTAGCCAGGATAGACCGTTAAATGATCACCCAGACCAGTATTGGCCTATAACTCGGGGAGCAATTCAATATATTGATGATATTGGCCCTATTTATTTTGATGCCAGCTTGTCTGCCAATCTAGATATGGATATGGTAATGTGACCTTATAGTCTTCTATGTACAACCCAAAACATTGCTAGTCGAGCGGTGGAATGTTCTCTAGGAGAAACATCAACTGTTATGTAATACCAGCTAAACAGGCGTTCCCATTGTGACTAGTGATCATGTAAACCAGAGGTGACACTGCTGCACGGCAGTAATGAGCCCGAGACCTGAGCCCGCTGGCCTAGCAGCTCCTCACAGGCAATACATGTGTTGTGATTATTTCATTTGTTCTTCCTCCAGCATATAGTGAAGTGTCACGGCAGCACCTTGCTCCCCCAGTTCCTGGGGATGTACCGTGTGAGCGTGGAGAATGAGGAGACCTATCTGATTGTCATGAGGAACATGTTCAGCCACAGGCTTGTGGTACACAGGAAGTACGATCTAAAGGTTTGCATGCTGTTCAGTCAGTTTAGCACAGTACATTTTTAAGGAATATGGGATATTTTATCTCTCTCTTCTTTCACACTTTAATAGCCACAGCTATTGCGGCTATAAAAGTAAAATTGAGTTGTTTTTGCACAGGGCTCTCTGGTGTCCCGTGAAGCCAGCGACAAAGAAAGGGTATGTTTCAAAACCATCAGCAAATGGCCTGCATTGGTCCTTTCACCCAAACAGCACCGAATCATTACTAGGCATTCACAGTGTAACTATGGATACCTATTGTTATTGTGGGGTTTAGGTATTATTCTTTTTATTTGGGAGCGCCCATATCTCAGCGGTGGAATGTTAAAAAGTTTAGACATTTTTCACAACTTATTTGCAGCCCGAAGACCAGGTCTCCAAAAAGTTAAACGCTCATCCGCTCTGATGCATAAAACATTCTGAAATGTGGTGTACATGCCTTATTTTGCATGCTGAACATTTTTGCCTCTCCATAATCTCCGTCAGGGTTATTTATTTTTTCTGTACAGTGACATTTTGGGAAAAACTTCAAAAATGTTCTCAGAATCAACCGAAACTCTTCGTACACATGCTCTCTGGACATGCCTTTCCCATAAGTAGAATACATGCTCTCTGGACATGCCTTTCCCATAAGTAGAATACATGCTCTCTGGACATGCCTTTCCCATAAGTAGAATACATGCTCTCTGGACATGCCTTTCCCATAAGTAGAATACATGCTCTCTGGACATGCCTTTCCCATAAGTAGAATACATGCTCTCTGGACATGCCTTTCCCATAAGTACAATACATGCTCTCTGGACATGCCTTTCCCATAAGTAGAATTGGAATTTTAAAAAGTAAAATTTTTGCAATATTAAATCAATCACAATTACACTTGAGATATTGTCAGGGACTGGAAACTACTTGGGTCATATAGAGGCCCCCCTCCTTAACACAAAAGCTAACAAAATGACGTCAGTGTCAATTGGAATAAATGCTAAGCTAAGCGCTAATTCTCCATTTCCATCGCAAGTCTGCGTCAGAAGGAGGCAGGATCATGAAACTTGCCAGGAACATAGAGGACACCTCCCTTAACATGTGTACAAAGTTTTGTGTTCATATCTCATTCCAAGACGTCACAGTATCAATTGCAGTAATTGCTCTTAAGGGTAATGCACCACTTTGCCAGCAGGTGGCACAAAATCACACAAACAGCATTTACTATTAAACCTGTGTGTGGGTTATGAGAGTAAAAAAAAAAAAACAGTGCTGAATAACAGACGGAAGCATAGTTGCATCTAGGAGTAATGACTACACCCGTGATTCACTTGAAAAGAGGGATAGACGGTGCGTGGGCTGTGAACACCTTGTGGGACTGCTTGTTCTGTTTTATTTCTAAGGTCAAGGAACTCCCTACCTTCAAGGACATGGACTTCAGAAACAACATGCAGAAAGTGTATGTCACTGATGAGCAGAAGGAGAAGGTTATGGAGAAGCTGAACAGGGATGTGGAGGTAGGCGGTGGGATGGGGCGTTCCACTGTTGTCACTACTTAGAACCACAGAGGGCCAGTATAAACCTTCCCCAAACTGGCACAATCCAGTAAACATTGCCCTCCCCTTTGAAAAAAAAAGGTTGAATAAAAAGCACAACGGCAATCTAAGATAATGTGAATAATAATAATTGAGTTTGCAGTCTTGTTTTTTCCCTTAAGTCTCTGTCTTTCTCGGGGTGTATATCTCGATTGCTCAGACTGTCTGCGGGTTTCTCCTTGTAGTTCCTGGTGAAGTTGAAGATCATGGACTACAGCCTTCTCCTCGGCATCCACGATGTCGGCAGGGCTGAGCGGGACGAGGAGGAAGGCGAGGAGCCTTCCAACGACGAAGACCTGGAGACGGAGAACGGCATGGCCCCGGGCCCGGCCGTGGGCTCCTATGGCACCTCTCCTGAAGGCATAGCGGGGTACATGTCTTCCTGTAAACCCCTGGGGCCCGGGGAGTTCGACCCCTATGTAGACGTCTACGCTATCTCCAGTGTCCCAGGTATGTGTTTCTCTACACAAGCTGTTGCTAGTCTATTCCAAGATGGTGTTTTCTGTCCTCTCCGGTGAGATTCCATTCAAATCGCTGGCAGTAAAAGAAAGAGGTTCACCACAAACAATGTAGCCTGATAGAGGCAATGGGCTGCCATGGGACATTTTATATAGGGCTGTCGCCACGAAAACACTTTCTTTCTGAAATGGTGGAATTGGTTCAAACCCAAGTGTTATTGGAGGAACGCTGTAAATCCCGAGTCGGTGCTGTGTGGAGGACGTGCGTGTCTTTCAGATCCCCTCTCGGTCCGACTCGGTTACGCAGAGCTTCAGTGTAAAGCGGGGCGCGCCAGACCAGCCATGGAGCGCGGCGTGGCGTAGTAGAAAGGACAGCACACGTCCTGTTCGGTGTCTAATGAGTGGTATTGATGGTTTAGAGCAGGGCTGGGGTCCTAGGGCGGCGTGGCGTAGTAGAAAGGACAGCACACGTCCTGTTCGGTGTCTAATGAGTGGTATTGATGGTTTAGAGCAGGGCTGGGGTCCTAGGGCGGCGTGGCGTAGTAGAAAGGACAGCACACGTCCTGTTCGGTGTCTAATGAGTGGTATTGATGGTTTAGAGCAGGGCTGGGGTCCTAGGGCGGCGTGGCGTAGTAGAAAGGACAGCACACGTCCTGTTCGGTGTCTAATGAGTGGTATTGATGGTTTAGAGCAGGGCTGGGGTCCTAGGGCGGCGTGGCGTAGTAGAAAGGACAGCACACGTCCTGTTCGGTGTCTAATGAGTGGTATTGATGGTTTAGAGCAGGGCTGGGGTCCTAGGGCGGCGTGGCGTAGTAGAAAGGACAGCACACGTCCTGTTCGGTGTCTAATGAGTGGTATTGATGGTTTAGAGCAGGGCTGGGGTCCTAGGGCGGCGTGGCGTAGTAGAAAGGACAGCACACGTCCTGTTCGGTGTCTAATGAGTGGTATTGATGGTTTAGAGCAGGGCTGGGGTCCTAGGGCGGCGTGGCGTAGTAGAAAGGACAGCACACGTCCTGTTCGGTGTCTAATGAGTGGTATTGATGGTTTAGAGCAGGGCTGGGGTCCTAGGGCGGCGTGGCGTAGTAGAAAGGACAGCACACGTCCTGTTCGGTGTCTAATGAGTGGTATTGATGGTTTAGAGCAGGGCTGGGGTCCTAGGGCGGCGTGGCGTAGTAGAAAGGACAGCACACGTCCTGTTCGGTGTCTAATGAGTGGTATTGATGGTTTAGAGCAGGGCTGGGGTCCTAGGGCGGCAGGATGGCGGCGCCGGTGTGAGCGTTGGAAACACGACCCACTTAAGTTCCAGTAAGACACGCGGCTTTGACCAGAAAACTAAAACGATGCTTTGTACATTGTGCAAAGTTTCACTGGAATTGCACCCTAGCACTGGCGCTATTCAAGAGCATGCAAATAACTGCACTATTCTGGAAGACAGATCAATTTTCAATAAGCAGCCTGTTATTATTCCTAGGTAACTTGTTCATCCTGTTTGTGCCAGTGAGGGATTACCATTAAGCCAATATTGACCGGGTCACAAACTACTAAACAATAGCCTAACTGAAATGCAATTAAACCGGAGATGTCTCGCGTTTCAGAATGTTCCCAAAGGATTCAAATGGCTGTTAAGAAGTGTGTCCCCCTAGCGCTACAGCAGTAAAAACCAGGTAAAGAACTGCGTGGCCATTGGAGCTCCTGTGTGGGTCTAACAGTTATAGACCGAATATAATACTGGCTAAACTGACCTAACATAGACTGTATATAATACAGGTTAAACTGACCAAACATAGACTGTATATAATACTGGCTAAACTGACCTAACATAGACTGTATATAATACAGGTTCAACTGACCTAACATAGACTGTATATAATACAGGTTCAACTGACCTAACATAGACTGTATATAATACAGGCTAAACTGACCTAACACAGACTGTATATAATACAGGTTAAACTGACTTGACATAGACTGTGTATATAATACAGGTTAAACTGACTTAACATAGACTGAAAATAACACAAGTTAAACTAACCTAACGTAGACTGTATATAATACAGGTTACACTGACTTGACAGACTGTATATAATACAGGTTCAACTGACTTAACACAGACTGTATATAATACAGGTTAAACTGACTTAACATAGACTGTATATAATACAGGTTCAACTGACCTAACAGACTGTATATAATACAGGTTAAACTGACTTAACACAGACTGTATATAATACAGGTTAAACTGACTTAACACAGACTGTATATAATACAGGTTAAACTGACTTAACACAGACTGTATATAATACAGGTTAAACTGACTTGACAGACTGTATATAATACTGCTTAAACTAACCTAACATAGACTGTATATAATACAGGTTAAACTGACTTAACACAGACTGTATATAATACAGGTTAAACTGACTTAACACAGACTGTATATAATACAGGTTAAACTGACTTGACAGACTGTATATAATACTGCTTAAACTAACCTAACATAGACTGTATATAATACAGGTTAAACTGACTTAACATAGACTGTATATAATACTGCTTAAACTGACCTAACATAGACTGTATATAATACAGGTTAAACTGACTTAACATAGACTGTATATAATACAGGTTCAACTGACCTAACAGACTGTATATAATACAGGTTAAACTGACTTAACACAGACTGTATATAATACAGGTTAAACTGACCTAACATAGACTGTATATAATACAGGTTCAACTGACCTAACATAGACTGTATATAATACAGGTTACACTGACCTAACATAGACTGTATATAATACAGGTTACACTGACCTAACATAGACTGTATATAATACAGGTTAAACTGACTTAACATAGACTGTATATAATACAGGTTAAACTGACCTAACATAGACTGTATATAATACAGGTTAAACTGACTTAACATAGACTGTATATAATACAGGTTCAACTGACCTAACAGACTGTATATAATACAGGTTAAACTGACTTAACACAGACAGTATATAATACAGGTTAAACTGACTTAACATAGACTGTATATAATACAGGTTCAACTGACTTAACATAGACTGTATATAATACAGGTTAAACTGACTTGACATAGACTGTGTATATAATACAGGTTAAACTGACTTGACATAGACTGTGTATATAATACAGGTTAAACTGACTTAACATAGACTGAAAATAACACAAGTTAAACTAACCTAACATAGACTGTATATAATACAGGTTACACTGACTTGACAGACTGTATATAATACAGGTTCAACTGACTTAACACAGACTGTATATAATACAGGTTAAACTGACTTAACACAGACTGTATATAATACAGGTTCAACTGACCTAACAGACTGTATATAATACAGGTTAAACTGACTTAACACAGACTGTATATAATACAGGTTAAACTGACTTAACACAGACTGTATATAATACAGGTTAAACTGACTTAACACAGACTGTATATAATACAGGTTAAACTGACTTGACAGACTGTATATAATACTGCTTAAACTAACCTAACATAGACTGTATATAATACAGGTTAAACTGACTTAACACAGACTGTATATAATACAGGTTAAACTGACTTGACAGACTGTATATAATACTGCTTAAACTAACCTAACATAGACTGTATATAATACAGGTTAAACTGACTTAACATAGACTGTATATAATACAGGTTAAACTGACCTAACATAGACTGTATATAATACAGGTTAAACTGACTTAACATAGACTGTATATAATACAGGTTAAACTGACCTAACATAGACTGTATATAATACAGGTTAAACTGACTTAACATAGACTGTATATAATACAGGTTCAACTGACCTAACAGACTGTATATAATACAGGTTAAACTGACTTAACACAGACAGTATATAATACAGGTTAAACTGACTTAACATAGACTGTATAAAATACAGGTTAAACTGACTTAACACAGACTGTATATAATACAGGTTAAACTGACTTGACATAGACTGTGTATATAATACAGGTTAAACTGACTTAACATAGACTGAAAATAACACAAGTTAAACTAACCTAACATAGACTGTATATAATACAGGTTACACTGACTTGACAGACTGTATATAATACAGGTTACACTGACTTGACAGACTGTATATAATACAGGTTCAACTGACTTAACACAGACTGTATATAATACAGGTTAAACTGACTTAACATAGACTGTATATAATACAGGTTCAACTGACCTAACAGACTGTATATAATACAGGTTAAACTGACTTAACACAGACTGTATATAATACAGGTTAAACTGACTTAACACAGACTGTATATAATACAGGTTAAACTGACTTAACACAGACTGTATATAATACAGGTTAAACTGACTTGACAGACTGTATATAATACTGCTTAAACTAACCTAACATAGACTGTATATAATACAGGTTAAACTGACTTAACACAGACTGTATATAATACAGGTTAAACTGACTTGACAGACTGTATATAATACTGCTTAAACTAACCTAACATAGACTGTATATAATACAGGTTAAACTGACTTAACATAGACTGTATATAATACAGGTTAAACTGACCTAACATAGACTGTATATAATACAGGTTAAACTGACTTAACATAGACTGTATATAATACAGGTTAAACTGACCTAACATAGACTGTATATAATACAGGTTAAACTGACTTAACATAGACTGTATATAATACAGGTTCAACTGACCTAACAGACTGTATATAATACAGGTTAAACTGACTTAACACAGACAGTATATAATACAGGTTAAACTGACTTAACATAGACTGTATATAATACAGGTTCAACTGACTTAACATAGACTGTATAAAATACAGGTTAAACTGACTTAACACAGACTGTATATAATACAGGTTAAACTGACTTGACATAGACTGTGTATATAATACAGGTTAAACTGACTTAACATAGACTGAAAATAACACAAGTTAAACTAACCTAACATAGACTGTATATAATACAGGTTACACTGACTTAACATAGACTGTATATAATACTGCTTAAACTGACCTAACATAGACTGTATATAATACAGGTTAAACTGACTTAACATAGACTGTATATAATACAGGTTCAACTGACTTGACAGACTGTATATAATACAGGTTCAACTGACTTAACACAGACTGTATATAATACTGGTTAAACTGACTTAACATAGACTGTATATAATACAGGTTCAACTGACCTAACAGACTGTATATAATACAGGTTAAACTGACTTAACACAGACTGTATATAATACAGGTTAAACTGACTTAACACAGACTGTATATAATACAGGTTAAACTGACTTAACACAGACTGTATATAATACAGGTTAAACTGACTTGACAGACTGTATATAATACTGCTTAAACTAACCTAACATAGACTGTATATAATACAGGTTAAACTGACTTAACACAGACTGTATATAATACAGGTTAAACTGACTTGACAGACTGTATATAATACTGCTTAAACTAACCTAACATAGACTGTATATAATACAGGTTAAACTGACTTAACATAGACTGTATATAATACTGCTTAAACTGACCTAACATAGACTGTATATAATACAGGTTAAACTGACTTAACATAGACTGTATATAATACAGGTTCAACTGACCTAACAGACTGTATATAATACAGGTTAAACTGACTTAACACAGACTGTATATAATACAGGTTAAACTGACTTAACACAGACTGTATATAATACAGGTTAATCTGACTTAACACAGACTGTATATAATACAGGTTAAACTGATTTAACACAGACTGTATATAATACAGGTTAATCTGACTTAACACAGACTGTATATAATACAGGTTAAACTGACTTGACAGACTGTATATAATACTGCTTAAACTGAGCTAACATAGACTGTATATAATACAGGTTCAACTGACCTAACATAGACTGTATATAATACAGGTTCAACTGACCTAACATAGACTGTATATAATACAGGTTAAACTGACTTGACAGACTGTATATAATACAGCTTAAACTGACCTAACATAGACTGTGTATATAATACAGCTTAAACTGACCTAACATAGATTGTATATAATACAGGTTCAACTGACTTGACATGTGTACATTGGTGGAAACTACTGCAGACTATCACACCAAAACAAAGCTGCAAAACTAGTACAATATTACTCGTTGAGATGTAGAGCGTGTTTTTTGGCATTTCTGGCATCCCTCAAACTGATATGCGAACTTTTAATTGATTCTATTAATGAATTCGGCCTGCCATCTACAAGAAGCCATTCTACAAGAATCCTTCATGATCATGTTTTGATTAAGCGTGTCTGGTAGTGTGTTGGTGAGCGAGAGCTAAGCAATGTGTTGGGCACAGCTCTACATGAATCCTTCATGATCATGTTTTGATTAAGCGTGTCTGGTAGTGTGTTGGTGAGCGAGAGCTAATCGATGTGTTGGGCACAGCTCTACATGAATCCTTCATGATCATGTTTTGATTAAGCGTGTCTGGTAGTGTGTTGGTGAGCGAGAGCTAAGCAATGTGTTGGGCACAGCTCTACATGAATCCTTCATGATCATGTTTTGATTAAGCGTGTCTGGTAGTGTGTTGGTGAGCGAGAGCTAATCGATGTGTTGGGCACAGCTCTACATGAATCCTTCATGATCATGTTTTGATTAAGCGTGTCTGGTAGTGTGTTGGTGAGCGAGAGCTAATCGATGTGTTGGGCACAGCTCTACATGAATCCTTCATGATCATGTTTTGATTAAGCGTGTCTGGTAGTGTGTTGGTGAGCGAGAGCTAATCGATGTGTTGGGCACAGCTCTACATGAATCCTTCATGATCATGTTTTGATTAAGCGTGTCTGGTAGTGTGTTGGTGAGCGAGAGCTAATCGATGTGTTGGGCACAGCTCTACATGAATCCTTCATGATCATGTTTTGATTAAGCGTGTCTGGTAGTGTGTTGGTGAGCGAGAGCTAAGCAATGTGTTGGGCACAGCTCTACATGAATCCTTCATGATCATGTTTTGATTAAGCGTGTCTGGTAGTGTGTTGGTGAGCGAGAGCTAATCGATGTGTTGGGCACAGCTCTACATGAATCCTTCATGATCATGTTTTGATTAAGCGTGTCTGGTAGTGTGTTGGTGAGCGAGAGCTAATCGATGTGTTGGGCACAGCTCTACATGAATCCTTCATGATCATGTTTTGATTAAGCGTGTCTGGTAGTGTGTTGGTGAGCGAGAGCTAATCGATGTGTTGGGCACAGCTCTACATGGACACCTACCCTTTACAAAAAAAAGGGTGGATATATTATTGCAGAAATGTTACATATGTTACACTTTTAGTATGTGTTATTAAATGCTTTCTGAAATTGTATGTTGTTGCTTCAATTGTAATCAGCAGGCTTGCTGGTTACAATTGAAGCACTTTGATGCCAAGTGTACCAGCAACTGTGAAGTGTTCTTTTTTGATTGCTGCATTTCATCTATTTAGAAAACGTAATCATCTTTTGACATTTTATGTGTTATTCAAAACCAGCACTCTTGCCATGGTGGTAACTGAAAATCGCATCTGTAATTCAAAGTACTTTTATCAGTGCATGGTATCGGCAAGTACCCAAAGGGGAGGGCTGAACCGAAACACACTTTCAAATCCACTGAACTGTGTCAAACTAAATGATCGTTGTATCGAGATGCAGATCGCATCAGGCTTGAAAGGAAAGATGCACATCCCTAAGTCAGATAATGTTGGGTATACTGAACATGGACAGCCAGCTAGTTGTGCTAGTTCTAGCCAGAAGGATTTTAAAATACATAATCCTTACCAATTCTAACCGCAACCATAAAATAAAAAGACAAGGAATCCGGGCTTTGGAGTCTGGATTGTTGATTTGTAAGACTTGAGCAACCAATGAGAATGCCTAACTGTCGAGTGTAAAGAAGCACAGCCTTCTTCATGGCAGGGTCTGTGTGTAATGTTTCAGGAGCCCCACAGAGGGAGGTGTACTTCATGGGCCTGATTGACGTGCTCACTCAGTACGACACCAAGAAGAAGGCGGCGCATGCAGCTAAAACAGTGAAGCACGGGGTGAGTAGCACGTGAGGGGCTCCCTGCATGGAGAGAAGGGCTCCCTGGCTCCCTGCATGGAGAGAAGGGCTCCCTGGCTCCCTGCATGGAGAGAAGGGCTCCCTGGCTCCCTGCATGGAGAGAAGGGCTCCCTGGCTCCCTGCATGGAGAGAAGGGCTCCCTGGCTCCCTGCATGGAGAGAAGGGCTCCCTGGCTCCCTGCATGGAGAGAAGGGCTCCCTGGCTCCCTGCATGGAGAGAAGGGCTCCCTGGCTCCCTGCATGGAGAGAAGGGCTCCCTGGCTCCCTGCATGGAGAGAAGGGCTCCCTGGCTCCCTGCATGGAGAGAAGGGCTCCCTGGCTCCCTGCATGGAGAGAAGGGCTCCCTGGCTCCCTGCATGGAGAGAAGGGCTTGTGGAAAAGAATGATGCGCTTGCCTCTGTTGACATCCTGAAACTTGTCTTTGTTTTTTTACCCTGCTCCTTTCAGGCCGGTGCTGAGATTTCAACTGTCCACCCAGAACAATATGCCAAGCGATTTCGCGAATTCATCTCAAACATTTTTGCTTAGCGTATTGCTACGCTCTATGCCACTGATTGGTGTAATGCAGCGTTCACGGTGATTTCTCAGTTATAGATCCAAATGAACTTTCCATTTGTTTGTGACAATTTGATGATCTGACACAAGACTACTTCCATTGTTGTTATAATGTGTACTACTGCTTATGCATCTATTTATTTTTAAGGTGACATCTGTGAATTAGATTCCATATTAATGAAGATAAGCACTCCAACTGTCTTGATAATTAGGAAACCTACTTTGAATTGGCTGTTTCATGAATTAGACTGGGTCCACTTATTTAAAGATAACTTGTTGCATAGAATGAGAAATATACCTAATGTTTAAATGTAGAAATTGGCCTTTTGCCCTTTGCTTGTTTGCTTCACCCTTAAATAAGTGCCAAAAGTGTATGATCAGAGCTTTATTCTATATTTAAAAAAGAAGAAACAATATGTCTATCAAGTATGACTAAATCAGGCTTTATTTTCTTTTTTAAGTAGTTTGCCAGATTAGTTTGGTTATTACACACCATAAAGTATTTGAGAAGGTGTTGTGAATAGTGTTTCCACCCCATGCAGTTAAGTTAAAGTAAAACTAGTTAATTTCAACTATGAGTTGTTTTCCTCACGGATGCAGAGAGAATCCACTATGGGTCTATGAACACTTTAGTTAACCGTGTATATGTGACATGTCGCAGCCCAAAAAGGGACTCTCCTTTACCCAAGTGCACCTACAATGACTGCCCAAATGCTGCTTTTACAAACAGGAGTGGCAAAGTTTACTGATGCACTGACTAACGTGAGTGAAGCAGATTTAGTTTGTTGACTAACCTCAAACAACTTGTAGCGTTTCGGCCCATATCTGATCATTTTCATTAAATGTTTTACATCAAACTGATCATTGTGATGAGTAAGAAAGCCACCAATATAACTAGGGCTACATCAGTGTATTTTGATAAACCTTAGTGATGGCTCGTTACATTTGTCTTAAATGTGATAGAAGAACATTACATTTGAACAGCTTTATGCAATTAGCCTTAATAAAGAAATGGAGTAATATCATAGCAGCCTAATACACTGGAAAGACAAAATGTTTTCTCTGTATAATGCCTCATGAAGGTATGATTGCACATCATGCATTTTTGCTAATCAGCTTTTGGACCAAAATATATTTTACAAAAAACTTTTGAACATTTGTTGTCTGAGCTTTTTTGTGAGTGAGTGTGTGTGAGAAGCCAAGTGCAGTATTTCTATGATCCAAAAGGTCAACTGTTTCAGTAATCTACAGAGCAGAAATGGCTCTTCATGACTGCTTTACATCAACACCGCACTAGCGTTGTTCTCCTGGCCATGGAACCCCAGTGGTTCTCCGTAGAGGGCTTCCCAGGAACCATCAAATACAAGTTACTGGTGTTCCATGCAGCTGTAGGGATTTGGATCACACCAGTGCTGGACAACAGGGCCTTGCAGGTCAAAGATCCACATGTCTCGTCCTTCTCACCAGTTGTAATTATGCTGACTGCCCACTTCCTGTTGCTACCAGTGAAGAGGAATTCACTCGAGCGGGAAACGAGTGGAGGGAACACAAATCCAAGAAGGAAAGGGAGTGTTCTTATACAAGCTTCAAAATGCTGACAAACTGGAGAGCGGTAGTTGGGGTTAGAGCATTATTCCCCACTCAGTGGGGGATATCAAACCGGACGAACCAGTCCCTCCTCATCACATCGTGTCATGTTATTGGGATGGCGTGCAAGAGGAACGTGGTGTTATAGGCACCGTTACAATACATGAGTGCTCCAACTGGAAACCACATTCTGCATTTGCATGAGAGGAGAAAAGCATTCCAAGCATCGACTGTTTATAAAGCATCCTAGTTAATTCAAACGCGTGTATGGTCTGTGTGGGCTAATAGTCAGGCATGTGAGTATCTGTGTCACAACAGTCTGCTTCCTCAGCAGAGTTTTTCCTACCCCTTTACACAGAGACATCCTCTCGGAGTCCCCTTCCCCACCAGCCATGGCACATCAATGTGAACATTTGTTTTTAAGCATTTCAATAAGGTTCTCCTCAGATCTGCAGCAGAAAACAATGTCCTGGTCTGTAATGGAGTCTCCTAACCTCCAGGGCCTTTCAGCGTGTGGCTTCCTGCTCCTCTGCACCCTCCTACTCGCTGAGGATGTCCTGTTGAAGCGTGAGATCATCTGCTCGTGTGTGTAAATGACCGGTGGGATGGGATGAGGCTCCATTTATTGCCACGCTATTCCTAAACAGCAGAGGTTCTGCCATCGTCTTTTGGTTACTGGCAGATTGCTCTCAACTCTCTCCCGCTCCTTTCTCACCGTCTTACACTTGCTGCCAGACCAAGGTAAGAGCTTTTAAAATATTGAACTTCGTTAATTATCCCAATTGATCTGGATTATACAGTTACATTCTGTTGTATTTATTAGAGCAATTGTAAATGGATAAATAGCTTCAAATGTATGCTAACGCTGCACACAGCATGGTATTCATGTTTCTAAATGTTTACCCCCCCTTGCCTCCTACTTTTACTGCTACACCTTGGTTATGCAACCTGAAAACCCTAATCCCGTTCACACTGAAACCAGACCTAAAAATGTAGAACCCCCATCTAAAACCAACGTTGCTCTGCTTTTCCGCCCAGACCATGAGTGCGGACCCCCAAACCAACCACTCTGAGCTTTTCATCAATGGCACCCCATGGTTCCTCGGCTGCACCGTCAAGTTCGACACGGACTCGCGGCGCATTGTCCTCTTCCTCCTCTACCTCCTCATCTTCATGGTGGGCCTACTGGAGAACCTTCTTGTGGTGTGGGTCAACTGGCGCCGGCGGCATTCGGCCAACGGCGTGCTCTTCTGCATCATCAACGTGAGCCTGTCGGACCTGACCATCGTCGCCGGCCTGCCCTTCTTCATATTGGAGGTCACGCTGGACAAGGTGTGGCTGTGGGGACGCTTCCTCTGCAAGGTCACCAACCTCCTCTACCTCATCAACTTCTACAGCAGCTCCTTCTTCCTGGCCTTCATGACCCTTGAACGCTACCTGTCTCTGGTCCGGCCCTCGTCCCCGGCCCTCTTCCCCGTGTTGGGCCCCCGCCGCTGGCTTCTGTGCGGCGGGACCTGGCTGCTCTCCTTGTTCCTGGCCCTGCTGGAGAACGTGCACGTGGACCTGCTGGAGTGGGACGAGCCCGGCTGCTTCATGGTGCCTCAGTTCAGCTTCACGGAGTGGTTTATCTCAGTGACGTTGCTGGGCCTGATCTTCCAGTTTGCGGTGCCCGCCACCATCATAATCGGCTGCAACGTGCTGATCGCCCGCGCCGTCCGCACGGCGCCCGACGTGCAGGGAAGAAGAGAGGTGTGGCTGGTGCACGTGTACTCGCTGGTATTTATGATGTGCTGGCTGCCCTACAACCTGGTGATGTTGCTGATGATCATCGATGACCTATACCCTGTTCTCTTTGACTGCAACTTGGTGGAGGTCCTCTACTTCTCGTTCAGCGTGGTGCAGTGCCTGACCCTCTTCCACTGCGTCGCCAACCCCATTCTCTACAACTTTCTCAGCAAGAGCTTCCGCAACAACCTCCTCAACACTGTGGTGAGCTACATACCCAGAGAGGCCCTTCCAGAGACCGGCGGCCCGGCAGACTCTGGGGCCAAGGGACGAGGCACGGACCGGAGCAAACAGCGCAGGCTAAGCAATAGCAGCACCAGCCACTCAGATGTTGGATTGTAAGTGAGAAAAAGCGATCTCAACAATAGGTGAAAGCTCCAGTTCTATCTTAATGTCAGCAGATGCTTTTATGCTTTACATGGGACTACCACTTCAATGGAAGAACTTACATAATTATATAATCAGTGACAGACAGGCTCACCAACACCTAAACTAAATGTATAACACGCTTGACTTAAAATACATTTTTAGCAAATAAAAAAATGTAAGGAAATGTTTTATTCCATCCAGCTTTTTCGAGTCCCACAAAAACTTCTAGTAAATGGAGGACATCAAGACAAATGCAAGACCACGGACGAAGCAGGTCTGCGTGTAAACAAGACGGCTTTTTTGGAAATGCAATACAAGATCAATTTGGAAGTCAATGTAGTACAAGCTGTAAATATGAAAAAAGTACTTAGTCAATGGTGGACAACCTGAGTGGCCGGGTTTAGGTATACCCTAATAAAGTAGCCACTCAAGGTACATTCATTTGAACCTCAACAATCGTGATTCAAAACCATACACCATGTCTTGTCCTGAATACTGCTGTACATTGTGCTGTAACATGGTTGTTTATCCTCACCATTTCTCTAATAAAAAATCTATTTCATTTACTAAACCCAAAATATTGAGGTAAAGATAATTCATACATGAAATGCCAGAATTTTCTTCTTTGAAGAAAATTTGCAATAACTGGGAGAATGATTCACCTAATCTGTTAGCCTCCCATGGAAACATCCCTTTGTGGTGATGGAGTGATAACAGCAGGAGACAGAGGAAAGAGCCTTAGGTTCTGGTCCACAGATGGAACAATACCAGGAAGTGACCAGCGCTGGCTAAGGTCACATGTTTGACCATCCTCTGGAAGCAGGGCGCTGACAACACCAAATTGTGCGAATTCATCACTGCAATAGTGATGATGAATTTATGTGTGAGCAGGCAGAACAGCAAAAGACCAAATACATTTAACAATGGAAGAAAACAGGAACAATGATTTTATTTACTGATAAATACCTCCGAAAAACAAACAAAGGCCACAGCTCAAAGTTGTTACTTTATAAAATGATAAAAAACATAAATATAATAAATAGTTACGATCTCATACTGATACATGGTAACAGACATTAACATCACAAATGTAGACGTGTAGAAAGTATGCACAACACTACTTTTTCACTGCCAGTACCAATTCTGTTTAAGTGTGATCAGATGCCGAAAGCCTGTGGCTAGTTAGCAGCTATCATGGTTTTTACAGCACAACTGTACCAAGATGGCATGTAGAATACTAAATATGAACTTATTGGATAAAAGTGCAATATTATGATGTATCTGATAAGACTAGAACAAAAAAATATAATTTCAGATAGTATGTACATTTGGGATTTTTATTTAGCTGGAGTAGAAAAACCAAACATTTTAACAGTGAGTCGATTTGAACTAATAAGGCCTCAATACATCTACAGTGGCTAGTTATGCTGTAAACTTAAAACCTGGTGTGTTGGAAACATCAAAACGTAACATAGAAAACTGTCTAAAGACGCAACACGCTAGACGGACTACAAACATTAAAATACACATTTGGTATGCTACATTATGGTGCTACTTTAACATACCGTGAGTCGTGTCTCCCAAGAAGGCATCAGAGCTGTATAACAGTCTGCAGTAGTCCACCAACATCCCCTCGTCCATCCAATTAAAACATTAGAAACACTGCCATCTAGTGCTGACATGAAGGAATACTCCACCCAAACAAACCATCTGAAAGCTGATCAAAGTCTTTCATGAAGTCAGTCCCACATGCTCACTGAACATTTCATAGCCATGCCTAGTGACAAGACTGGGTGACATGGGATAGTTGAAATACAGCTTTCTTGAGCTGTATTTTGGGCGACGTTCTTAGCATGAGAGTGTAGCCCTACTGTTTGAGAGAAATCACTGCATTGTCTCAGAATGGCTTCACTTTGCATTCACAGAACTGGAAAGGGAGATTTCTTGCTGGGAATCCCTACAACGGTGGCGCACGACTGACTGAGCACCTCCTCGTATTGTATCTTGTATTCCTTTGCGCCACACAACCATTTTGAGCGCCACACAGTGGAATGAATGGGACCTAAAAGTGATCCACGGTGCGGTCCTCGGTGAAAGGCCCCAGAGCCGTCAGGTGTCCCCGGCGGGCATCAGCAGCGGCTCCTTGGAGTGGTCGTTGTACATGAAGGTCTGCTCGATGTTGAAGTCCGCAGGCAGGTGGCCCTTGTGCAGCTCCATGTGAGACGACACCAGCTTGAGCGTGGAGAAGTAGAGGCCGCACACGGTGCAGCGGTACAT
The DNA here is from genome assembly GCA_026745465.1 of Lota lota. Lineage (NCBI taxonomy): Eukaryota > Metazoa > Chordata > Actinopteri > Gadiformes > Lotidae > Lota > Lota lota. Next base: position 490,317 of record JACYXH010000627.1, on the reverse strand, counting down.
GAGCGCGCCGGCGTGCGTCTTCAGGTGGCAGATCATGGTGGAGCGGCCGCGGAAGAAGCGCAGGCACACCTTGCACTGGTAGGGCTTCTCCCCCGTGTGGATGCGCAGATGGTAGGTGAACTCCCCCGAGTGGGCAAAGCGCTTGCCGCAATAGCGGCAGCGGTACCACTTGGTGTTGCGGAGGCCAGAGGCCCGGTCCAGCTCAGAGCCCACGCCGGGCAGCATGCCCTGGGGGAAGCCGGGGAGCGGGCCCTGCTTCTCCGGCAAGCCGAAGCCCATCCCCAGGCCGAAGCCCATGTGGCTCATTTTAACCAGGCCGCCCGCCTCCCGCTGGGAGGAGGAGGAGGAGGAGGACGGGTAGGAAGACGAGAGGAACTCCAGAGGCTGGTCGGCTCTACGCTTGCCCAGCCACCCCTGACCCCCGGTGCCCCCGGCCCCCAGGGACTCGGAGGTGTGCAGGCTGAGGTGGTACTGGAAGGCAGAGGAGGAGCGGAACCTCTGTGGACACAGGAAGCACTGCAGCCCCTCCCCTCCGCCCTCCAGCCCCTCCCCTCCGCCCTCCAGCCCCTCCCCTCCGCCCTCCAGCCCCTCCCCTCCGCCCTCCAGCCCCCCGCCCGCCGGCGCCGCAGACGAAATGCCCCGGAAGGCGCGCAGCGCGCTGCGCTCCTGCTCCATGGCCGCGGCCTCCTCGGCGTGCGTGGCCATGTGTCTGTCCAGCAGGGGGCGCTCCAGGAAGCTCTGAGCGCAGTGCGGGCAGGTGTAGACGGGCAGGGAGAGATGGGTGAGGGTGTGCCACAGCAGGGAGCACAGGTAGAGCTGGGGTTGGTGACACACGCCGCAGCTCAGGCTCTGGACACACACGTGGCTCAGCAGATGCTCTCGCACCGTCTGGGGACCGGGCCAACACACACACAGCGCCATGAGCTCCCTGTAATTCTCTACTGAAATAGTTTGATTAGTCTAAAACCACAGCAGCTCAATAAGGGGTTAGTTTACAAAGCTTCTTATTAATGTGTTAGAAGAACTGGCTCCTGACTCCAATGTGTGTGATGTGATTATTAATGTTAGAACTGACTCCAATGTGTGTGATGTGATTATTAATGTTAGAACTGGCTCCAATGTGTGTGATGTGATTATTAATGTTAGAACTGACTCCTACCTGACTCCAATGTGTGTGATGTGATTATTAATGTTAGAACTGACTCCAATGTGTGTGATGTGATTATTAATGTTAGAACTGAATCCAATGTGTGTGATGTGATTATTAATGTTAGAACTGACTCCAATGTGTGTGATGTGATTATTAATGTTAGAACTGGCTCCAATGTGTGTGATGTGATTATTAATGTTAGAACTGACTCCAATGTGTGTGATGTGATTATTAATGTAAGAACTGACTCCAAAGTGTGTGGTGTGATTATTAATGTTAGAACTGACTCCAATGTGTGTGATGTGATTATTAATGTAAGAACTGGCTCCTGACTCCAATGTGTGTGATGTGATTATTAATGTTAGAACTGACTCCAATGTGTGTGATGTGATTATTAATGTTAGAACTGACTCCAATGTGTGTGATGTGATTATTAATGTTAGAACTGACTCCTACCTGACTCCAATGTGTGTGATGTGATTATTAATGTTAGATATGGCTCCAATGTGTGTGATGTGATTATTAATGTTAGAACTGACTCCAATGTGTGTGATGTGATTATTAATGTTAGAACTGACTCCAATGTGTGTGATGTGATTATTAATGTTAGAACTGACTCCAATGTGTGTGATGTGATTATTAATGTTAGAACTGACTCCAATGTGTGTGATGTGATTATTAATGTTAGAACTGGCTCCTTCCTGACTCCAATGTGTGTGATGTGATTATTAATGTTAGAACTGACTCCAATGTGTGTGATGTGATTATTAATGTTAGAACTGACTCCAAAGTGTGTGATGTGATTATTAATGTTAGAACTGACTCCAATGTGTGTGATGTGATTATTAATGTTAGAACTGACTCCTTCCTGACTCCAATGTGTGTGATGTGATTATTAATGTTAGAACTGACTCCAATGTGTGTGATGTGATTATTAATGTTAGAACTGACTCCTACCTGACTCCAATGTGTGTGATGTGATTATTAATGTTAGAACTGACTCCTACCTGACTTGTATTCATGTATTTTAGTGATTGCTGCTGTTGCCGATGTGTTTTAAATGTATGTCTTTTGTATTTGATGTATTTTCAGGTTGCGTTTCTTTTGTTCTTTCTTTTTAAGGTATTATTATTATTATACCTTTTTGCTTCGTTTTTCTTGAATGATTATAATTGTATTACATCGATCCTTTAACGGTGTTTTATCCTGGAATAACTTGTTCTTAACTTTGTGTTTAACACAGAGTAAAAAAGAAGGGAAAAACGAGTTTGAGACTTTGAAATAAATGCCAGCATCGACCCATGACCCCATGACCCATGACCCCATGACCCATGACCCTAGGAGCCACTGACCTGGAGGTCCTTGTCGAGGACCTTGCTGCACACGGAGCACTGCAGCTCCAGCGCCGGGCCCTGGGGCCCCTGGGGGCCCCCGGTGAGCGCGCCGTGCGGCAGCGTGTAGCCCGACGCCGCTTGGCGCCGATGCCGCAGCAGCTTGCTCTGGCTGCAGAACTGCAGCTGGCACATGTCGCACGGGTACAGCGCCACGCCCACGTGGGACAGGGCGTGGGCCACGCCGGCCGAGCGCTCCGGGAACGAGGCCCCGCACGCTCGGCAGAGCCCCGCGTCCGTCAGGTGGGTCTCGGCGTGCGCGCGCACGGCGGCGGGGTCCGCCGGCACAGAGGCGCCGCAGGCCTTGCACGACACGGCGCTCCCTGGCGCCTGCGGCAGAGGACGCATCTCGTGTTTCCATCGCTCAGAAAGTCACATTACAAGGCGCCACAGGCAACGCTTACTAACATAATGGTTACATGGTACAGAGGGTTTGGCCACTCCCACTCCCAGTCCCACTCCCAGTCCCACTCCCAGTCCCTCCGCTCTGCAGCCATCTCTGATACAGAGGGTTTGGCCACTCCCACTCCCAGTCCCACTCCCAGTCCCTCCGCTCTGCAGCCATCTCTGATACAGAGGGTTTGGCCACTCCCACTCCCACTCCCAGTCCCTCCGCTCTGCAGCCATCTCTGATACAGAGGGTTTGGCCACTCCCACTCCCAGTCCCACTCCCAGTCCCTCCGCTCTGCAGCCATCTCTGATACAGAGGGTTTGGCCACTCCCACTCCCAGTCCCACTCCCAGTCCCACTCCCAGTCCCTCCGCTCTGCAGCCATCTCTGATACAGAGGGTTTGGCCACTCCCACTCCCAGTCCCACTCCCAGTCCCTCCACTCTGCAGCCATCTCTGATACAGAGGGTTTGGCCACTCCCACTCCCAGTCCCTCTGCAGGACACGGAAGCATATCCCGTATCCCGTTTCCCACTTTATCCCGCCCGGAGAGAAAAGTCCTCAAAGAGGCGCTCCTCTCCAAGTTACCGATGCCAGCGCTCCCAGGAACGGTTAACAAAACCAAACACGGCAAGCGAAGAAAAGAAACCAAAAAAGAAAGCTACGCGGACAGGAAGTTAGCCAGAACATTGCTTCCAGCGCCTTTAAACCCATAACAACACTGAATACAGTTGGAATGATACCCCTAGTCTCATGTCTTCATAATATATATTTTATAGTTATATATCTTTATTTTGACCCTTTTTTGTTTGACTGATTGGTCTATTATTAACTTTTGGCTGTAATACGATAGGTTGGTGCAAACTGTGGAAGAATGTCAACATAAGGACAGCATCAGAGCAAGAGTCAAACTGTACAAGGGGAACTTAACCTGTAAAAAACTAAATGATAAAAACACAATAATTCCAAATTGTACAGCATCGTGCTTTCTCAACTACATACTAAAGATATTCAATGTTTTGATTCTCGTAAACGGAGATTTTTTTGTTACTTCCAGTTCTAACAGAATATCTCAAATAAGGAAGGAGTAAATGAGTAAGAACAATAAGTGTTGCACAGTGAAATTGCAGTTGTGTTGCATGGCATCTGATCACTGGTTTTCTCAGATATAATAAAATGGGAATATTATTAACCATGATAAAGCTCATCTTGATGAGATAGATATTATCTTCCATTTTTTCATTGTGATATCTCGGCATTCTGTTAAAATTGGTAAAAAGTAGTTTCCAAAATACTGTAGTCTCTTTTAAACTATTTCAAGTAAACTGCCCTCATCCAACCAATATTACCTGGCCGCCAGAATTTCCACCGTTCTCCACGAACACAAGATCGTCTTCGTCGTCGTCGTCCTCCTCCTCCTCCTCCTCATCCATGTAGGCCTCGTCATCGCTCAGCTCGATGATGTCGTCCGCCAGCTGCCTCCAGTGCTCCTCCTCCCCCCCCCCCCGCCTCCTCTCCCTGGGCCGCCATGCCGGCGTCCACCTCCAGCCCGTTCTCTCCCGGTTCGGCCTGGCCCCCATCCCCGGGCCCCCGGGCAGCCAGGGCCCCCGCCGCCAGGCTCTCCCCCGGCCCCAGCTGACCGGAGGAGCCGGGGGAGGGGCCGGCGTCCTGCTGCAGCGAGACGGCCGCCCTCTCAGAGACGAGCGCCTCGCCGTTCTCGAACCCTCCTCCCGGGTGTCCTGTGTGGGGGGGGCTCCCGTCCGCCTCCTCGGTCTTCAGCCGCAGCAAGGCGCCCGGGGCCGACGGGGCGTCCCCGGGATGACCCCCGGGGGACTCGCTCGCCGTGCCGGGGGGGTCTCCAGGCAGCTCCATGGCCTCCGCCTGCGTCCCCAGCTGTCCGTAGCCCAGGTGAGAGTGGACGTCCTCGGCCTTGAGCTCCAGAGACGGCGGGGCAGCGCTGAGGGGGGCCGTGCGGCCGACCCTAGGGGTCCTGGGGTGGAGCAGTGGCGAGGGGGTCGGGGCGGCGGAGGGCCCCGCCGACGAGGACAGGGAGGAGCAGGAGGCTGCGGACGAGCACGCCGACGCCCCGGAAGCGGCCACAGCGGGAACGCTCGACTCCAGGCCGTTGGCGCTGCGGTTTGAGGAAGGGGAGGTCTGCATGTCAGGGAAGGTGGCGTGGCAGGCCTTCACCAAGTCACTCACGCCCAGCCTCTCAGCCAGCTCATACAGGACGCCCACGTCGATCAGATCCGTCAGGATCTCCCCTGTGTAGATGAAGGTGAGCACCCTCTCAAAGTTGGCCGGGGACACAAACTCCAGAGACAAGGCAGACGTCTGCGCCGCCCGGGCAAAGAGGCCGCGGAAGTAGGAGCCGGCGCAGGCCAGCACGGCACGGTGGGCCGCAAAGGAGCGGCTGCCCACTTGGAGGAGCACGTCGCAGTAAAGGCGGGACTGGCGGCAGCGGTTCAGTTCAGAGAGGAGGCCGGCAGCATGGCCGCAACCCTGCAGCCGGATCCGCATCCCTGCTGCAGTTCCTGCCACGCGCACACAACTCAAGCTGTAGGATAGCAAAACAAAGAAAGAAAAATACGACTTTGAAATATGAGAATAGGGACTTTTAAGATAAAGCACTATTATTTGATTACAGCATATTATTCACCCACTTCACACACACAGTCATGCTGCTTGAAGTTGTACAACTAACTGCTCTCGTGTGCTCTAAACTGCATACTAAATATATGGAACTTGTTTGTTACGTGAAGATTGCATCCACTTCCACCCATCAACACCCAGAATATATTTACTTATGTCGCTTGTGCTAGTTACTTTATAGTGCAAGCTTTTGGACGTGCTTTAGTTATAATACAACATGTTTTTTTTTTTAACAAATAACGAGTAAGAGTGGTTGTTGCACATTGCCAGAGAAATTGCAGCTATGTTAGATGGCATCTGATCGATGGTTTTCAAAAGAAATATTTAAGATAATGTGAATATTACAACAATAATACGTCATAATTCAAAATATGATCGCCTTTGTCATTGTGGCTAACATCCTCATTGTGATGTTGTATTCTGTATTACTTACCCTCTAAAGAAGTACTTATTTGGGCAGAAAACACTTCCCTTTTCATTCCTTTAAAATGAGTCCGTGGTTGTCGCATGTTGATGACGTGTAGTGAAAAACGGATCATTTCCACGCCCCTAGTGTATCAATGTGTCGTGGACATGTGGCAGCTGTGTGTAACAAAAATGGACCAGAACATAAGTCCAAATGTATCAACTAAGTCACAATTATAATCGAAACACTAACAAAAATGCGTTTTATTCAGATCTTTTAGCTCGGTTTCACATAATAAACACAGGGTCTGAAATGAAAATATGTACCCCTGGATATGTAACCTCAATATGGTTAATAAAAAATGCATGGCAGGGACCCACACATTATTGACATGGTTATGATCATCTCAATGCCTCTATCGTCATGTTGGCTAGACACCGAGGTCAACAACAGACATGATGAAACATTACACACAATAATGAAACATAACACGCGCACCATATTCCCGTGTTATGAGCGTGTGACTTGGTTTGGAAATAAGAAATGATAAAATAAAAATGAAAATAAAACATTTAAAACTACTGGTAAGAAACCATTTACAAAACAGGGGTTTGTTCCTTCAGAATCTGTATGGTCATCACAGTAAACATTAAGTAGTAGGTACATTTACAACATATTAAAACAT